>JAJJWW010000302.1:0-37828 GCA_023531295.1 Papaver armeniacum | reverse complement strand
CCTTCAAATCGCTTCTTCAAGCAATATTCAAGGAAAAAAGAGGCAAGATGTAGGATCATAATATCGCAACGCATAAGGTTCGCGGGATTAATGAACGACGGCGTCGCGAGGGAGTCGCAGAAGCTAGAATAAACGATTTGCAATGAATAGCGAATGGTGCAAAACATAAAGAAGACGTGAGACTGGGCGAGGGTTACGAAGTGTCGCGAGAATGAATGTTTGTGCATCTCATGATACTTCATGGGACATTCCCAAAAATAAAGGGTAGCTTAGTCATTATCCACTATGTATCACCCTATATAAAAAGGGTTGAGTGAGTCTCAGAAAAGGGGAGAGATCTTTGGAATTGTTGGGCAAGTCATTAGGAGAGAGAAAGTTTAAGAGTGTTTTAATTTCTAAGTGTAATTCCATTTTCTTGTGTAAACAATTCATAGATTCAATCAATAAATATTCTTGATCTTATATCTTTCAATGGACTAATTAAGCAAGATCGAATAAGGGGTGTAGTGTGGGAAAACCTGCTACTACAGCTTTGTGGGTATATGTGGGTGGATTTGTTTTTCCTAATCTTGAAGGTGTCGAATGAAGAAGTCAATATTCTTTCCTTGTAGCTGTTTGTCGTTGTCGAGACTATCTCTGCAAGTGGGATGCCAAACCTGCAGATGATATTTTGAAAAATAAAAGTGAAGACGTCCTAATCCCGAATTCTTGCCAAAGGCCTTTGCTTCTACCCATTTGCTTTAAATAATCCACTTGCTACTATTAGAATCTTCTTTTCCCCTCTGCCCCCGATACGAGTGGGCCTACTATGTCAATACCCATTTCGAAGGGCCACGGACTATCGACCGAGTTCAACTTTGTAGTCGTGGATTCGCTTACCAAATCTTTGACATTCTTCGCATCTTTTCGCCATTCAGGTTGCATCTTGGATCATGGTTGGCCATAATAGCACTCGTCTTTGCCTTATCCGCTAGGATCTCATTCCACCGTGATTCCACTGCCTCCTCTCGTGTATATCTTTTAAAACGACATGTCCTCTCGACGGGATAGGCGGCCTAAGTGGTCCGAGGAATGATTTTACAGATAAGGCTTGGTCTCTTAGTTCGTACATCCTGCTCTTGACTGCACCTTCCTAGCCTGTTTGGTGTCCCGGGGAGTTTCCCTTCTTTTGAGGAAAGAGTGGATTTGATCTCCAATCCGCCTCCCGACTATAATCGCCGTCTTCCTCCGCTTGCCGTGTAATGTCCTCGTTAAAGTCGCCGAATATGTATTCTCCGACATCCTCGGGCAGGAGATATCTTTCTCCTTAGATTTGCGTTGGTTAGCCGTGCACGTTTCGGGGAGTTTGATGGATGGTTCGTACTCTTGTTACCTTGATTGCCTTGACATCTTCGTTTTAAGCATGGATGATATATAAGCCGAGCATCCGCGTGTCTAAGCTCCTTTCTCGCATGCTGCCGGAAACTCGATTTTGGTATTTGGGAGGCCAATGTTTGCACTAGAGCCATGTATACCACTAGTGTTTCGGCGTACACATTGTATTCGTAGCCTATCCTGTCGTATGACTCGGCCAGAGTCGCTTGTTACCCGTACTTCTTGTATGCCCAATTCAATTATCAGCGGAGAGCATGGATCACTCCTTCATATTCTACGATGTTATTGGTATGGCCTTCGAATTCCAATCGAACGCGTGCACGATTCTGTCTCTGTGTGGGTGTGGTGATGACGATGCCTATCCCCGCCCCTCTCTATTTTTGGAGCCATCAACGAAGACCTCCCATTGCCGTGTTCTACCGGCTCAAGAATATTATTTGGCTCTGGTTTTTCTATTTCCCGGCGCCCATAGCCTTCCCATCCTTGTATGCGTACTTCTTCTTCGTTGTCCAAAGGCAGTGCTAGAAAGTCCGCTAATACCTGCATTTCTCGGGAGTGTTGGAGCTCATAGTGGATGTTGAATTGGTCGAGGTATGTACTCCATTTTGCTATTCGCCCTACCTTTCCCCGCCCCTTTGAGGATGGTCTCTAAGGGTGCCCGACATGGGATACGTATGTCATGCGTTAAGAAGTACGTCCTCGCCTTTAAGGTAGACCATACGACGGCTAGGGATTAGTCTCAATTCTCGTAGTTTCGTTACCATGGAATTGGGGTCTTGCTTGACATAGTAGATCGGTTGCTCCTCCTTCGTATGGGTTACCGACGAGTACTGCGCTACTGCGTCGTCATTCTTTGCAATGTAGAGTGCCAAAACCTCCTCGGGTCCGGTTTACAAGGATGGGGATTTCTGCGCTAGGTATTGTTTAATGCCCAAAAGCTTCTTCGCATTCTCATGCGTCCATTCAAATTTAGTCCCTTTTTTTTTTCAAAAGCATGTTGAAGAAGAGTTTGCACCTATCCGAGGATCGTGATATGAATCTTCCTTGCTAGTGATCCATTGAGCTTTTGTACCTCTTTAGGTTCTTCGGAGATGGCATGTTTGTTATGGCCTCGATTTTTTTCGGGATCTACTTCAATGCCCCTTTTTGTCACTAG
Organism: Papaver armeniacum; assembly: GCA_023531295.1. Taxonomy (NCBI): domain Eukaryota; kingdom Viridiplantae; phylum Streptophyta; class Magnoliopsida; order Ranunculales; family Papaveraceae; genus Papaver; species Papaver armeniacum. Next base: position 35,298 of record JAJJWW010000302.1, on the reverse strand, counting down.
GTATCCAAGGAATTTTCCCGAGGTCACCCCCAAAGTGCATTTTTCCTAGGTTTACCTTCATGTTATGCTCTCTCATGGCTCGAAGATGTCCTTCAGTCCTGGTGGTGGTTCTTTCTTACTCGCTTTTTATGAGCATATCGTCGACGTAAACCTCTAAAGTCCCGCCGATCCATGGCTTGAAAAATAGCATCGACCATCCTTTGATACGTTGCTCCTGCTTTTCGAGCCCGAAAGGCATTCTTACGTAACAATAAAGACCATGGGGTGTGTAAAATGCGAGATGTTGCTGGTCTTCTTCCGCCAAAAATAGTTGGTTGTATCCGAATATCCGTCCATGAATGACAACTCTTCATATCCTTCTACTGCGTCGACTAGTCAATGCCGGGTAACGGATAACTATCCTTTGGGCATGCTTTGTTCGGAGTTGGTGAAGTCGATGCGCATTCTGACCTCCATTTTTCTTTGGTACTATTACCATGTTGGAGATCCACGTGGGTATTTGACTTCTTTTATAAAACCGGCCTCTAATAGCTTTCAGAGTCTGCTTCTACTGCTTTGTGATGCTTTCTGTGGCCACCTTTCGTATCTTTTTTGTCGCACGGGGGTGTGCCGGGTTTAATGCGCAGCTCATGTCAGACCAATCTTTTGGTCTATTCCCGGCATATCGGAGAAGTTTCCATGCGAAGATGTCCGCGTATTCCTTTAGCGATGTTATCTCCGAAGCTTCGCGTTCTCCGTCCATTAGAGTTCCTATTTTGATCTTTCTTGGATTCTTCTCCGTCCCTATGTTGATCTCTTTCACCGCTCCAAGGATGTGAAAGTGGTTTGGTTCCCCTGTGGGGAATTTTCTTTAATTGCTATTTGGTAGCCTCGCATTCTTCGCCCGATTAACCTTTGATGTTGAGGCCTCCGTGTTTCCTACGAGTTCCCTTTAGACAAGCTTTTTCCCGAGATTTCTCCGGATATTCGTGATGGCTTTGTCTTTGGATACCGCCTTGCTATGAGCCTTGCGGGTTTTCCTTTTTCATCTTCGTTGTTGAGTTGTATTTGCATCGCGTGGCACTCTTTTACTAAGCTTGGTCACCCTTTATCTCCATTATTCCTGGGGAGTGGGAAATCTAAGGTATTGATGGTAGGTAGTCACGACTCCCTTGAGCTTGTGGACCCATCTTCGTCCAATAATGTCATTGTAGGGGCGAAGGCGTGTTCACCACGCTAAAGCGAGTGTCGACTTTCATGGGGCCTGCATCCACTTGTAAGACAATATCCCCCGGGGCTTCGTGAGCCGCGCCATTGAACCCGTAGATGGTGTAGTGAAGTCGAGTTGCTCATCGCTAAGCTCCATGCGTTTGAATGTATCGTAAAACAATACATTTACGGAGCTTCCTCCATCGATGAGGATTTTCCTTATGTTGCATCTGCGATTGGCAATGTGAGGATTAATGGGTCATTGTGATCTTCCATGTCGTCCTCAATATCATCGGCCTAAAAATCGAGGTGCGTTCATCCACTCCTCGTGCTCTTCTACTTCCTTCCCGCTTATACCGTAAAGCCTCAAAGAATCTTCAAATTGCTTTCTCGGTCGTTTTCCTATTTGTGCCGTTAGGGTTGGCTATTTGCTTTCCGAGCAGATATAGAGTTCAATGTGCTGTTACCCTCGGGTAGTTGGACCTCGTTTGCTGCGTTTGGCTCTATCTTCCATTCCAGCCTTTTCCACATATTTTTTTGAGATCCCCGCATCTATCGCCTTTTGTACTGCTATCTTGAGATTTTTGCATTTCTCCGTCGTGTGTCCGTAGAAGCAAGTGGAAATCGCAGTACTTTTGGATTCTCGCCGAGGTCAGTGGTTGTTTCCTTGACTGGGCCAATCTAAGTCTTCGCGATCCTTGATCTCCTTTAGTATGCGCGGATAGTCAAAAGTTGAGTTTCGTATAGACCCGGTCTTCAAATTTTTCGCCACTCCTTTTGTGATCGTCTTTTTCGATCCTTTTGGTGTGGGGCTGGGCACTGTCTTACTAGTTCCGCGGAATTTGTCCGTGGGGTTCAAGTCAGCTCGGCGCTCGGGGTTATCTTTTTGAATTTCTTCCAACCTCGCATGTTTTTCAATGATTATCCTTAAATCTCCTCAAAGTGGTTGGGGAGGTACTGTGGATTTCAACAAACAACGGGCTCATCCTATCAAGCCCCCCATTTGTAACAGCTTAATACTCACCACGGATCCACATGTCCAATGGCCCGACATACTTTGTGCCATCTATCGCTGTATTCTCGAACGGGACTCCTGTACTTAATTGCAAGTGAGAAGAGCTTGTCCATTCCCGTGTTCACAACTTTGTTGTACATGTAGGTGGCCAGAATTTTTCTGAGCTGATCATATGAATCAATGCACTCCCGGCTTGAGGTTATCAAACCAAGATAACGCTGATCCTTTCGTGCTTGAAGGGAAATATCTCGCATAGTATAGCCTCGCTGTAATCCCACCGGCCATTACCCCGTTGTAATATCGTAGATGAGCTGAGGGGTCCGCGACCCGCCAGAACATTCAAAGGTCGGGACCGGACATTTTTTAAGAATGGTAGCCGTAGCCAAATCGTCGTGGCAAGGGGGTAGTGTTGGCTTCCTTCATAATCTGCTCTAGTCTTCCACCTCTTGCCTGGTCTTGAGTTGATTGATCTCTCGCTAGCATTTCGCGCGAGGTTTTCCATTGCTAAACAAGTGTTCGTCTTGAATGGAAGACCGTGTCCTTCTTGTGGGTTGCGACGCCGTGGCCCTCCTCCGTGTCGTAGTAGTCTGGAATTTCTGGGTTGGTAGTCCGGGGTCGACCTTCTACTATTCCGCGCATCTCTTTGGGGTATCCTTCTTCTGTTAGTTGTTGCAGGGATGTTTTCAAGATCGTCCCTGGGTCCCTCGCTGCATCACCGAGTTAGCTTCGCCGTGGCCGATTCGCTAGTTCGGAGCTTCTGAGGATCTTTTCTCTTAGTTGCTGGTTTTCTTGAGCTAACAGGCCACCATCCGCGTACGTTAGTTGATTCCTCTCGTAGCTCCTCCAGCTTGTGCCAATATTTGCGCCGCTTGGTTCGATGCTTGATTGGGGATTCCTTCCCAGAGTTGAGCTTGTCCCTGGGGATCGTGGTATTGATTTCTTCTATCAATGGCATGCCCCGCCGATTATTCCGTTGGATCCCCGCCAGAAGTTGTTCGTCTTGTTCATTGTCCTGGCATTCCGTAGGGATGGTTCGGATCACCGATTCCCGGCTATAGCCTCCCGAGGCTCCTACTGGCCCCTCAGTACTGGTTACTTTGGAAGCAATCACTTGAGAAACCCCTTGCTTGGTGCAGTGCAGCTCTTGCGGCCGCAGCCTTCTTTGCCTCCATTGCGATGTTTCCCGCATCTAAGAGCCACGTACTTTCCGCCCTGCCTCGCATGTTGTCCGAAGCTATGCGTCCCTTCGCCTTTTGTCTCGCTCCTTGTTATTGCTGGTGTGGTCCTTGGAGTATCTCTTGAGTTATCTTTGTCTTCCCAGTATCTTTGTTACTTTCCATTGTAATAATCTGGACATGGGAGGTAATTCGAGACCCAAAAGTCCGTGGGTTAGCCGTTAGTTTAACTTTGACTTCATAAACTAGATAAAACCTAGATGTATTGGTTAAAACCTAGATGTATTGGTAGAAAACACAATAGTCTAAGAACAGTGTCTTTGCTAAAACCCAGATCTGTTTGTTTAAAAGTCATATAATGCTCTGGATTCATTGGTAGAAAACACAAGTAGACATAATGTGTGCGAAAAACGAATCCCGAATAGATCTGTTTTGCGTTTTTAAATAAAATTTTGAGGTTGAGGCTGAAGTCACAGAAAAGATAAATCTTTTCCGGGACAAGGTCCTGCTTCTAGCGCCAAATTGTGGAACACGAGAATCGGGTTTGGTTCCACGTGATCACAAACAATCTTTATAAGAGTTGAATACGTGCACTGAGGTGTGAGAAGTATGGAACACGATAGGTAGATGATAATTCATAGATTCCAAACCCCTCTAGTTTGTCATGATCTCATTATCATCTCCTGGGGATCCGGATAGATCTCGGAATACGAGTATGTAAATGAAACTATCGGTGCAAAAGGTAAAAGAGACAACGATATACGTGGTTCAAAGACTAAGGCCTACGTCCATGGGTCCGAGGAGATTCACTATAAAATAAATGGTTACAAAGATGATCACAAGATCTTGTGATCATCGAACACATGAGCTAAAACTCACTTACTTCTCCTATTCTCTCTCCCTCTCTAGTTTCTTTCGATCCTCCTCGGTGGGGGTGTACATATTTATAGCTAAATTTGGTGGGTCCTACCGACAATGAGTTGTTGAGATCTTATCTTCTTGTGTTCTCATGCATTGTACGCGGACTTGAATATTATCCTTGCGGGCGTGGTCCGCGGACTTCTATGTCACCCCGCGGCTTCGACTATATCCCGATTCATCACGCCGATCAACCCTTATTTCCATCGTTGGTCGTCCGACACGTATTCTCCGAGCTACATTAAATGCGGGTGGTTGGAATGTTCCACCACGCGAGTGGTGTCGGGCCTCCTCTTGTCATGTCCATGTCGGTTGGACTACCTCGACTGCTGATCATGTCTTACCTCGTGATGGGTTAAGGCCATTCTTGGGTACTACGCGGGCCTCGCCTATCTTGGGTGCCTTTATTTCTCGACCGTTGGTCTTGACAGATGGCACGTTGAAAACTGAGTGCCACGGATGCCCCTATGTGTCATCCTTTGAGTAATGTCATCCACGTGGACCCTGTTAGCGCACGTGGCAATGGAGATAAATAAGTGTACTTACAAAGAGATTTGGGAGCTGTGGTTGAATTGTGAAAAGGGTTTGATTTGTGTTCAGATTTGGCTTGAATTTACAGTGAAAATTAGTCTCAAAAGAGAAAACTGATGCCATGGGTTTTGCATGTAGTTTAAGAATGGATATGTGGGTTCTTGTTTAGAAGTAGTGGTGTTGATTGATTTCTTGACATGATTGAACTTGGGTATTGGCTGCCAGATTTGGTTTTATATGGGGCTGTTTAATCGACTGAAATTGAGTTCAATTAGGGGTTAAATGATTTGATTTCAATCAATTTAAGTAGGTCCGTTGCAGGCAGTAGAAATGGTGAATTTTGGCTTTCCTAATAACAAGAAACATTGGTTTTAGCTTAACCTCTTCGTATATTTATTGATTTTCAGAATTTTAGGGTTTTCCGTATTGAAATCCCCTTCCATCCCCATTGGCATGTTCAAGGAATGATATTTATCAAGGGTTCCCATTCTATTTCCCAAATTAGTGAACATAACAACCGGAAGGATCTGAGAGTTAGTAGAATGAATGTACATACTCATGTTTCAAATTTAATATATTGAAGTGAACATAACCATGTGAGCATATTATATAAGAATCCTTGGTTTTACCTTTCCTCTCTTGCTAGGTTCATGTTCCTCTTGTATCTGACGTATGCTAGTAGATCCAAAACCAACAGATTTGTTCAACCAAACTGATTTCAGTATTTCAAACTTATTTCATTGACGATGAAACAATATTGTTTTCCTCTTTCAATATGAACAGTGGTTGATTGGGCGGGCAAAAGAAAGAACTAAGCCTTAATTTCGGAAAACTCAAATGAGAATGGATTTATCGAGTGGGGGTCTTCGGTTCATACCTTGTTAGAGCATAGCTCGGTTGAACCTACCAAGCGTTGGTATGTCAAGTTTGGTTGTCATATTTTAGTGAATCAAAACACATTTAAATAGTCGCTGATTATGTACTAGAGTCAATTTCGTATAGGTTAGCTTGAAAGTACTAGGATATGAGACATTACAAGTATTGCGAAGACTTGAAGAATTGAAGAAGTAAAAAGCTACAACGACAACATCATCCTTCCACTTGAGGTTATTGATATTTGACTTGAACTGTTTCATTCCTAACGTATCTTTCAAGTCGTGCATATTGAAAAAAAAAAACTGCAAAGCATGAACACTCTAGTTAGACATAGTATTAAGGAATACAATACGAGGTTTATTGCTTAACCATTAAACTTTGTAGATAAGACATTGACATAATCCTTTAAATGCTATTGTGATTATGTATGGGTATGAGGTGAGGATTTCATCCTAGGAAACAATGTTTTACATGTGTTTTAAGGAAGTAAATTCATGAACTTGTTTTGTGAATCAAAAGGAAATCGCAAGGTGTTATTGGTATTGTTATTCATTGTATATCTTGTGAACAACCGATATGTGTGATTAGTATAACCGCCATGACTTGTTTGTGTTCTTGGTAAAACTATTCACAAAGGCCTGACTTTTGTATTGGTATGACTTTTATTAGTGAAGCCGATCTTAAGTAATCACCTGAGATGGTACGATCGAGTTTGTGATTTTGTGTAAGATCGACTCGCTAAAGGGGAACCGATCCTAGTAAGAGGTGCAACACATCACAAAGGGGAATCGATCCTTGTATGAGGTTGTTGATGGTGGATTTTTATTCAAGTCTAAAATTGTAAAAGCCAAAATTATGCGCTAACATCTTGCAAAACATAAAGCCATTAATAAGTGATGAATACTTCTTCACTTTACTAATTCACCTAGAATGGAGCATGTGGCAACAATCCCAAGATTCTCGTGAATTAAATAGCATTATTAATTAATGCATATCCAAATTTGTATTTCCCGTACTCATTACGGGTATGTGATGACGACCGAGTGTTGTTCTCGGGCAGAGCAACATGAACCTCCAAGCATTAATACCTATACAGTTGCAACTCTCGAGTGTGTTATACTAGCCCGATTGAGCATACATCTCTCGGTGTTATACTAGCCCGATTGAGCATGTTTGAACCTCGGACTCGTCCATATCGGTCTCCTAAACGATCACAACCAACTTCACCAAAGATGATTAGATGGCTAAGATTGAATCCATGACCCCAAGCGGGTATTGAATATTCACTACCGACCCAACGCGGCCCCGCATGGCCTGGCCTCCCCAAAAGGGTGGCATAGCTTGCCAAACCGTCCAAACCAGAAAGCAAAGATGGACGAAAAGCCCTAAATTAGGGTTTGCGGCACGTTACATGTATCGCAAAACAAGCTCTCAACCATCCATCTTCGCAGGCATAGATGGAGGGTGTAGATGTAGATTCAAAGGGCCCCAGCATGTCAACACAAACACCGTGGTCCCGCCTACATACTGACTAATCGGTCAGACCAACTATGATTGGTCGCCTTGATTCGTGGCGCCCTAAATCGGGTATGACACACCCAAGCAAAACCTAATTAGGGTTTGTGTCGCGATCACGAGCGTCCCTTTTCTCCCCGCTCGGATGAAGGGTCCAGAATAGACTAAGCAGGTCCTAAGTATCAACATGATCACCGCGGGCCCATCTATCTCCACACCTGATCGGGCCAAGACCAAACTTGGTTGTACACCTTGATTCGCGCGCCCAAGCTAGGCGTGGTCACACTTCCCAACCACAAACCGATCTCGACCGCTCAAGTTTACTCTGGACAAATTGAGTGACTTAGATCACGTTTCTATGGGACGATGAAGTATGGTATATACACCATCCCACCGTATGCACGCGGCCGATCGGCCAAGACCGACCAAGCTTGGTCGCCTTGGAACGCGCGCCCAAAATTGACATGATGCGCGGCTTTGCGGCACCAAATTTCTGTTGCAATTGATCTCGACCACTCAACTTCGCCGGACAAATTGAGTGGCCCAGATCACACTTTCACGAGACAATGAGATATGGGCGCCTACACCTTCATGTCGTCTACACACATGCACGATCGGCCCCGTCAAAATTGTATCCCAAGATTGGATTCGACCAAGTCAAGAGTGATGCTTGCGCACCTCTTCAAAAACCCTAATTCCATCAACGGTCGCAGATGAGTGTCTCAAAGATCATCTCGTCTGTCCAACTTCACCGCTTGGTTATAAAACCGGGTCGAGTTAATTGGTCACAGGCGTCATGGTGTTCACCACCCGTCACTTTACCAAACCATGATGCAGTACCTGCATAGAATACACACGGTACTTCACAAGTGTCGACTTTCTAAATAACTTAGTTATTTAATCTAGCATTATATGCTACTTTCTGTAGGTCCCATGATCCACACACTCGAGACATCAATCATGTCACAAACCGGGGATACATATCGGGGTATTGGTCTCGCGGTTTACAGCGTGCGGCGTGCAACGCGCTCATCACAAGAACGTGTCGAAGTCATGGATGGTTAGAGATGACAGAGAAGTGGGCAAGACTGGCCGTGTAACACTAATACACAACTCCACTACTCCATCACTCCATTTCCCCACTTCCCACGAGAGACGTGAGTAAGGCTCAAATGACTTGTATAAATAGGTTCTCCTCCTATTTCCGAAAACGAGCGTAACAAGTCCATAATGAGGCAAGTGTTGATACCATCGTATTCAAACACCGGAACCGAGGAGCTTACATCCCGCAAGCCGCCTCACTTTCTAATACAAGTCATACGTAGCCAACACCTTCACAATCTCAACACCTTCTTCGCTTCCCCTCCCTAAGATCAACCCCATCTCCTTCACTTTGTGACCGAAACAAGTCCGAAACGGCCATTTCTTGGTTTAGGCCGGATTTGTACAGATTGATTTCTCGACCCTACAAACACTCCCAGTGCATTTGTTTAAGGTTTAGACTCATTTCTCATCCACACACCCCAAATTACCAAAACCTAAGCAGAAATAGTTTTCACCCATAAACAATTGGCGACCACAATGGGAGGTTAATCTCTCGGTTGTAAAGTCAATTTCTTCAAAATCCTATTCAATTTTATCAATTTCAAAAAGGGTAGATCTTCGACCAATTCAATCATCAATCCATTTCAAGATGGTAGAACTCAGGTCTGGATCATCAATCAATTCTGATGGAGCTAGTGTGGATAACACTCACGGTGTCGATATACTTGTCAGTGGAGCTACCGTGGTCAATACATCTTATGGAGCCCTCACTTCTACCACTGGTGCCGAGCGTAGAGATGTTTCCGTAAGTGTAACACCTCCCATCACTGAGATGAGCAGCCGCAAATCCGGCATCTCATCAAGTGTAACACCCTGCGTAGTCACCAAAGCAACAACTTCCACTCCTTCATCAGACGAGAGCCCGAGGGACGAGAGGAGGACCATTCCCCATTACCATTGAAGACTTGATGGAGAAGCGGAAGTTCTTGCTAAGACTCAAACGCGGATATGGCCGCAACTCGGAAAGAGGTACTCACTTTTCTTAAGACATTAATCGATCGATTACCACAAGAGCTGCGACAGCCCGGAGCAAAAAAGGAACGCATTCAACGCACCGGAGAAGGTACTTCGGGAGCGCGCGGACCTTCATGGACCCGATCAAAGAAGCGACATCGATATGAGCGGTCCTATCATGGAGACTCCTACACTGGGACTGATCCTCACAACGATCCTCCTCAAGTCAATAGTTTCACTATGAACCAGAGGCGGGTAGATCGGGAAGCGGTTTCTCTAGTGGAAAGTTTATGCGAACTTTCACACCTCTCAAGAATCAGCGAGACGTTTTGCTTCAATCAACCGGCAGAGGAAGGTCACGACTGTGTGCCTACATGTCACCGCACGCATCAAGGATTGAGTTCAAGACACCCCCTTATCTACACAGAGCGTCTTCGAATGTGATTACTCTCAAGACTCTCAGACATCCAAGGTTCTCCTGCAAGGTCGTACGGAAGCCTACCACAATGACGGACTTAGAGGGAAACCAAACCAAAGACATACGGAAGCTCCGCGGAAAGAATCGAGACAAGTTCGTTGCATCCCACTCCCACGTGGGCGCCAATTCAGAAGAAGACCGGCTTGCATCATTGAGGGCTAAAACCCACGATGCATCTTTTGCTGACGAAGCATTCTTCTCCATCCTCGAATCCACGACCCACGTTCACACGAAGAGGGAACGAACTTTTTGTGGCGAGTCGTGACCCTAAAGGGAAAACGGTATACCGACATCGCCATTATCAATTAGCAGGGAGACTGCTACCCAGTCTCTCCACCCAATGGAATGCTACAACAGCAACGAACCACAAGAACAAGTGCTAGATGCTCCATAACAGCTGCAAGATGGCACCAACTCCACAACTGATGAGATTGAAATCATTGAGGAATCTCCTAGGCCTATCTCCATCGGCTCAACCTTGTGTACGGATAAACGCACGGCTCGTGGAACTTCTCAAAGAGTACCAGACATATTCTCTTGGAGATATGAAGAAATGCCTGGGATTTAGATGAAAATTGGTCACCCATCGCCTACATGTCATACCCGATCCAAGTCGGTTAAAATAGCTTGTAGTTCGACCGAAGAAAATGGATAGATCAGGTGTTGCATAGACTTTTTAGAGACTTGAACAATGCCGCTCCAAAAAGATCCTCCTCTACCTAACATCGACATGTTAGTAGATGCAAATCAAGCGACACGGCATGTTCTCCTCCATGGATGGATGTATGCTACAACCGTGATAAGGATGTACGAGCATGATGCAAGTAAGATAGCTTTTCGAACTTCTCTCGGAAATTTTTATTATACCATACTGGCATTTGGTTTAAAGAATGCCGGTGCAACGTATCAACGCTCTATGACGGCAATCTTCCACCGGAGCCTGATACCTCCGCGGGAGCAACCAAGAAGATAACGATGTCCACGCGTCATATCAAGCAAGATCCTAGGCGAGTCACTCTATCGTAAAGTGGTCGAACAAGATCCGGGGCGAGTCACTTTATCGCATGGGTACATGTCTATCATGCTATGTTGGAGAATCCGCGCTTTTGGTCATCCTCTGGAGTCATGTTGAACGCTCATCTACAACAACATATGCCCCGATAGAAAGAAACCGAGCCCTGCCGGTAATGAAGAGCCTCATAATGTTTGTAAGGGCATATATCTCACCAACAGGCGATACAACCTTCAGCCTCTCGTAAGCGGCTCCTCAAGCAAAAGAAGAGGAAAACCACCGAGATACAACATCCTGCGCGTCCGTCAACTCCTCCCAGCATTACATGAACGACTCCCACAATGATGAAACAATGTCCAAGATATTCCATATCCGGCTCGACAACAACCACTACGAACAAACCATGTAAACCACGCTTGGGGACTGATGCTCAAAGATGAAGTTCCTTCACCGTCGACCAAGGAATTCTTCAACATGAGAGAGATGGTCACCAAGAAGCATGGAATTCTGCAAGGGTAAATCGAATCAAGAGGGAAACACTTCAACGCTCCCCTCTGCGTGTTGCCCAATGGTCTATTCAAGAGCCGCCAACGCTCTCTCCGGGACCCACGTTCGCTTGTAATACCTTTCAACACTCTCCGTGATCCACCTCAACGTCGCACCGTAAACCACTTTAACATCCTCTCGAGCCATTTCAACACTCAAGCCGCATCAATAATCTGCGCTCTGGGTCAAGTTATCTTTGATGTACTCATTGTCAAAGATAATGTCATCCATCCTTCATGAGGGCTCAAATGAGCATGAAAAACCTTGAAGTCGATAGAGAAGGGCTATCTTGTGGAAACGGATATTTTCATATAGTTGAAAGGGCGCGAACAACTCATCATCATCAATGTTCTATGATATCTTTGAAGTCGCCAACACCTCCCGACTTGGCACCAAGATTATCCCCTTAAGACATCTCAATGAGTTCTTTTCTTTCATTCTACAATAAAAGACATGAGTCAGATTTGTATAAAAACGCGTGAGATGTTTAGTCACACACGCACCAACACACATTCACGTTGGAGTACACAAGGTCAGAGTTGGTCCAAACACCTGGATTGCTCAAGTCTCAAGTCCTATGTTGATCAAGTCTCAAGTCCGGTTGATCAAGTCACAAGTACGGTATTGCTCAAGTTTCAAGTCCGTGTTGATCAAGTCTCAAGTCCGGTGTTGATCAAGTCACAAGTCCGTATTGCTCAAGTCTCAAGTCCTAAGTTGATCAAGTCACAAGTTCGGGATTGCTCAAGTTTCAAGTCCTGTTGATCAAGTCACAAGTCCTAAGATTGATCAAGTCACAAGTCCCAGATTGCTCAAGTTTCAAGTCCTGGTATTGATCAAAGTCACGAGGCGGGTATTCGAATAAAACAGCGCACGCAGTGGCTTGTTACCAAAAACACAGTTCGACAAGTTACTGCCGAGCACGCGCGGCGGGTCCCACTTGATCCCGGCCCAGTTGGTCGAAGCAGACACAACCGCCCCCAATCAAAGCTCTCTCCCAAAAGAAAGCGTTTGGCTCCAACACTTCAACGCCTTCTCGGCCTGCTCCGGAAGTGTTTCAACGCTTTGCCAGACTCATTTACATTTGAGCACACAAGCAAACAACAAGGCCGGTGTTTGGTCAAGTCCTGTTTAGTCAAGCTAGTTGGGTCTGGTGTTTGGTCGAAGTAGCAAGATGACACTCGAGCAAGTACATCAAATCAGACGGCCAAAGTAGGCATAGGACATGGCCGACAAGCTTGAAACATGTACACGGTGGTCCGCGTTGATCGAAGCATACACATCTCGCCCATGTTCGAATCAAGCATGCTTACATCGGGTCCCACGTTCGATCAAGCAGCGGCCGACCCACGATTAACCAAAACAGCACATCAAGCCCACGTTCGATCAAGCAGTGTAGTAGCCCCACAAACGAAACAGCGTATCGGCATCGAAGCATGCAATACCGACATCATGCTTGGGAACACTCGCTTTCGACGCCTCTTGAACGTGACATGCTCCAAGGACAGGATGAACCGTCTCTCCGGTAAATATCTAACTTTGTCTCATAAGCTTTGTCTTTAATCACACCATCTCATGCCTACCCCATAATGGTGTAACCATTACGTGCTAGGCAGGGGACTTAATGTTGATGGTGGATTTTCATTCAAGTCTAAAATTGTAAAAGTCAAAATTATGCGCTAACATCTTGCAAAACATAAAGCCATTAATAAGTGATGAATACTTCTTCACTTTACTAATTCACCTAGAATGGAGCATGTGGCAACAATCCCAGTATTCTGTGAATTAAATAGCATTATTAATTAATGCATATCCAACTTTGTATTTCGTACTTATTACCTGCGGCATGACGACCGAGTGTTATTCTCAGCAGAGCAACACGAACCTCCAAGCATTAATACCCATACAAAGGTAACTCTCTCGGTGTGTTATACTAGCCCGATTGAGCATACATCTCTATGTGTTATACTAGCCCGATTGAGCATGTTTGAACCTGGACTGTCCATATCGGTCTCGAAACGATCACAACCATCCAACTTCACCAAAGATGATTGGATGTCTTAGATTGAATCCATGACCCCAAGCAGGTATTGGAATATTCACTATCGACCCAACGTGGGCCCCGCATGGTCGGCCTCCCCAAAAGGGTGGCATAGCTTGCCAAACCTTCCAAAATAGAGTAGTATGGACGAAAAACTCCTAATTAGGGGTTTGCGACACATTACATGTATCGCAAAACAGGTCTCAACCATCCATCTTCGCAGGCATAGATGGAGGTGTAGATGTAGATTCAAAGGGCCCCGAGCATGTCAACACAAACACCGTGGCCCGCCTACATACGACTAATCTGGCAAGACCAACTATGATTGGTCGCCTTGATACGTGCGCCCTAAACCGGGTATGACACACGGCCGGCAAAACCTAATTAGGGTTTGTGTCGCGATCACGATCATCCCTTTCTCCCCGCGGATGAAGGGTCCAGAATAGACTAAGCTTGGTCCTAAGTATCAACATAATCACCGCGGCCCACCTATCTCCACACTGATCGTCCAAGACCAAACTTGGTTATACACCTTGATTCGCGCGCCCAAGCTAGGCGTGGTCACACTTCCCAACCACAAATCGATCTCGACCGCTCAAGTTTCACTGGACAAATTGAAAATAGATCACGTTTCTATGGGACGATGAAGTACATGTATATACACCATCCCACCATATGCACGCCGGCTGATCGCCAAGACCGACCAAGCTTGGTCGCCTTGGAAAAAGCGCGCCCAAAATTGACATGATGCGCGCTTTGCGGCACCAAATTTCAGAATTGATCTCGACCACTCAACTTCGCCTCTACAAATTGAGTGGCCCAGATCAAACTTTCAAGAGACAATGAGATATGGGCGCCTACACCGTCATGTCGTCTACACACATGCACGATCGGCCTGTCAAAATTGTATCCCAAGCTTGGATTCGACTAAGTCAAGAGTGATGCTTGCGCACCTCTTCAAAACCCTAATTCCATCAACGGTACTGCATGAGTGTCTCAAAGATCATCTCGTCTAGTCCAACTTTACCTTGGTTATACAACCCCGGTCAGAGTTAATTGGTCAGTGTGAGGCGTCATGGTGGTCACCACCCGTCACTTTACTAAACCATGATGCAAGACTGCATAGAATACACACCAGGTACTTCACACAAGTGTCGACTTTCTAAATAAATTAGTTATTTAATCTAGCATTACATGCTACTTTCAAATGGGTCCCACGATCCACACACTCGAGACATCAATCATGTCACAAACCGGGGATACATATTTGGGATATTGGTCCGGTGGTTTACAACAGGCGGCATTGCAACAACGCCATCACAAGAACGTGTCGGAAGTCATGGACGGTTAGAGATGACAGGAGAAGTGGGCAAGACCGGTCGTGTAACACTAACACACAACTCCACAACTCCACAACTCCATCACTCCATTTCGTCCACTTCCCACGAGAGACGTGAGTAATGCTCAAATGACTTGTATAAATAGGTCCTCCTCCCTATTTCCAAAATCGGCTGCAAAGTCCGCATAACGAGGGCAAGTGTTGATACCATCGTATTCAAACACCTAATCGAGTAGCTTACATCCCCGCAAGCCATTTCAGCTTTTCTCGATACAAGTCATACGTAGCCAACACCTTCACAATCTCAACACCTTTCTTCGCTTCCTCCCTAAGATCAACCCCATCTCCTTCACTTTGTGACCGAAACAATTCATGAACGGCCATTTCTTGGTTTAGGCCAGATTTGCCACATGCATTGATTTCTCGACCTACAAGCACTCCCGTGCAAAGTGCATTTGTTTAAGGTTTAGACTCATTCCTCATCCACACACCCCAAATTACCAAAACCGGGCAAATAGTTTTCACCCATAAACAGAGGGTGCAAAGCATGTTTTCGCAGAAAGGGGAACCGATCCTATTGACATGTGCAACACGTTTTAGGCAAAGGAGAACCGATCATTGATAGGTGTTTAAAACACCTAATTTACTATCTAGTAGTTATGCTTTCTTTGCTATTTTCCTTGAGAAATGCATCTCTTATGTCTAGTTTTGAGTTATTAGGTGCAATGGAGTCCTTGGGAGCAAAAGAAGGAGAAAACGTTCATTGGGAGCGAGAACGGAAATATGAAGCCAACGGCGAAAGATTGAAGTCAATCCGATCACGTATGAGAAAGATGACAAGAGTAGAATTAGGTTGTCGGGCTTCCCAAAACCGATGTGCCAAATTCTCTAATGAGCTATGGGGTTGCCTTTCGAGGTGGCCCTTATCCGTAAACAGTGCCTAATCCACTTTGTGGCTATAACCCTAAACTAGGTCGACCAACACAATTCAGACCAAGTTCTAAATTGCAGTAGACAAGAGCTGCACCAGCCCATTCTTGAATTCGAGAGGAGTTATCCAAGTTGACAGGAAATTGAGCTTGGGGTCAGATCAAGTAGTAGTCAAGAAATGGGATCTGTGGTTTTTGAAGAAGATGGTTCTCAAAGTGAGCGATTTGATAATTAGGTTATCACATATGAGATGTAAGATGATGAAGAATCAAGTTGAGTTGTAATGAGAAGACATTGAAGAGAAGAAGACAATGGAGGAATAAATGGGTTTCTCTGTGGTGATTTAATGGGTCGTATCTTGACTCGAATTCGAGGAGGAGTTAACTGAGATGGATGAGAGAATTAGGGATTAGATTAACCCTTTCTGTTCTTCCCCAAAATATGATTAAGGTTGCCTGAAGCTTCAAATCGAGAGAATAAGAAGATGGGTTTTAATGGATTCAAGTATACAACAGTGTGGATGATTATCAAGGGTTGTGTGCATCTGAGATAAAGTTGCCATGGTTGCTGCTGTTGTTGAATGAGCAGATAGGTTCTTGACATGGAATTGGTGGTCACCGCCTGAGAGGTCGGGTGATGAACTCAAGATGAAAAGATGGTGGTAATGGAATGATAAATGGAGAATGAATGAAGTCTGCCGCTATTATGAAGAATGGATCGATTCTTTATGTGAATGCTTAGGTGTTGCGGTGATGAACTCAAGAAGACAAATGATGAGATGATTTGGAGTCAAAGTATAAGAAATGATGGGAATGGAATTGTGAGTTGCTGAGTTGAGCTGCAGGGTCTTGGATTGAGAACATGACAAGGTAGTGGAGCTGGTGATTTTGTGTTGGTTATGAGCTGCAGATGGTGGACTGGTTGAACTGCAGGAAGAGATGAGCTGCAGGCTGAGTAATTGGTACAAGTCGGTTTGCTGGAGTGGCTGCAAACCGAGGTAGCCGTAGTTGCGGGTGGTGCAATAGCTATAAGGGGTTTTGCTAGTGATGTCATGTGGTGGAAATGTTACAGCTTGGCAAAATGAGGCCATTAGAGACCGTAATTGAAGCTAAAAAGGAGTGTTTATGGTCATGTAGCAAAGCAGACGAGATGCAGGTGAGAAATTGGTGAAAGAACATGGCAAAAGCGGCTTGAGCTCATGGTGTTGTTGACACTTTGAACCGAAATAGGCACTTTATGATGCAATTGCAAATGCTTCAATTTGAGGTTTTGATGGTGGAATTTGGTTGAGTTCTGCTTTGCCAACGCTAAGGTTTGCAAATGGGCAAGTGAGGTTGAACTACCAAGTGGTTTGGCACTGCAATGAACTGAGGTGTAGGTATGAAGTGCAGTGGAAGACTGCATTACAGGGAAAGATGAACTCAGCTTTGAGGCAGGGAAGAATCTGACAATGGTGATTGTTATGGGTTTGATGGTGATGGAATTTAGGGTCAAAGAATGTATGAGCAGTTGCAGGAGCGGTTGTGCTGGATAAATGGAGCTGTGGTTTGCAATCAGCTGTTGCAGGAGCCAAGAAACCGTCCGAGAAGAATTGATGCATCTGATGTGTTGCAGTTGAGCTGTACATGGGAGTTGCAGTGGTGTTGTTGCCTTCAGCTGGGATGAGAAGAACATGGTGAAACTGGAGTTCAGGGAATGGAACGGGTGCCATTAAATTTGTATGTCTGAGCAGCAGAATTTGAAGTGTGAGAGATGGATCCGTGCTTTGAGAAGAGCATGGGTACCGTGAACTAGAAGATGCGTATGGTTTGAAGTCATTGCCGGTGTTGAGCTCATCTGGGACAATAATGGAAGGAGTTGCACTGGGCAGTCAATGTTGGCGCAACCATGAACAATTGAAATGGAATTACTACCGAGCAATGTAATGCAATGGATAGTGCAAATGCACTGATTTGTGGAAGTCAAGCAAAGACAGGAGCCATCATGGCAAGGATTTTCCCACCGATGCACAATGATTGTGCAAAGATTAATCGCTTATTCGTGCAATGGCTCGACAAGTAAGCCTGGGCGGCCTAGTTAGACTTTCACTCAAATTCTCCCGACTCGACTTGGCTACTGACTCACCCGAGCCTTGACCCTGTTTGACTCGGTGATCCGGACTGAGTTGACTGCTTTGACTCGTTGACCGGTGACCAAGGTGGACTTCTTGGCCACCCGAAATAGTTTTCCTAGCGACTTTTCCCTGGCCAAGTTCCTACGCCACAATACCGCTTTCCTGCGACGTTTTTGGTCATAATTTTCTACATGGGTTTTCTCACACATGGGCTTGGAGGACTTCTACCTAGTGGACTTTTAAAGATTAGACCTAATTTTGGAAACAAGAGAACTATTTAAAGGAAAGGCTTTTTACAATTATTTTTTTATCTTATATCTTTTATATCTTTTATCTATTATTCTTTTTGCCTCTACTTTGTGTTCTAGGGTTTAGAAACATGAGACTTCTCTTTCTTCTTGTTATGAACTCCATGAATATGAGCTAGAGTTTTATTATTGGTTATGGAATAAGTTGGATTTCCAAATATGGGTTTTAATTCAATAAATTAGTTTTCTCTCATATTATCGTTTATGATTCACCATCAATATTGTTACATGATTTGAATGCTATTTAGTCTAGTCGCGAATCGATTGAGTTTGTTTTCATCTCTCTTGCTAGATTAGGATTTATTATACGCAAAAGTGATAATTTCGGATTGCAAGTAGCATAAATATGATTATAGTTTGTAGTGATATATTCTTATGATCATATGTGAGTCATAACCTTTGTTAAATAGGATTAGTGCGCTTTCCACGTTCGATTGCTTTGATTGGCCTGATTTCATAGAACTTAATGCATCTAGGGAATTAAACTTGATTAGTGCTTTTACACGTTAGGTTGTTCCTTTAGATAGAATTCATATTCGCATCTTTTAATGTGTTTGTTGATGACATGAGGAGATTTGCGGGATATACTTGCGATCAAGGTATTCTAGGTCTTTGATAAAAGTTGAGATTAAAATATCAATTCTAGTTATTGTGTTGAAAACATGTTTGTGAATGAAAACGAAATCCATGACCAATATCTTCTTATCCTTGATTTGATTTGTTTGCTTTGCTTTATTTTCTTTTATTTAGTTTATTATATAAAAATCACAAAACTACCGGTGTTATTTATAGGAACCGAAACAATTTGACAACCTAGACCTCTCCGTGGGATCGATCGTTTCTTGCCCTTGCTTCATTATAAATTTTGAGTAGTAAGAAAGTGTAATTATATTTGTGTCGGTGACAACCGGTCATTGTTTGGCGCCGCTTGCCGGGAGGCAGCGGTTGTCAATTGTTTTTGGTTTCTTATTTTTGTTTTTAGTTTTGTTTTACTTTTTCTTATTTTCTCGGGTTTTAACCTTGGTTTGAGAATTTTATTTCGGTGCTTGTTTTTCATGGAAGGAGCATATTACATGAATGGATACGGTTTTTAACAACCTCAACAATACGACAACTACCAATTCCTGGGGGTATAATCAAAACCAATTCATTGGTTATGACCAATATTCCATGGAACCTTATGGTTTTCCTCAACAACCTTATGGCGGGTATGTGTGTGAACAACCACAAGGATGGGAGGATTCTTATGCTCGTGAACAAAAAGTCTCTAACTTTATAGAAAAAGTTTCCAACTTTTTACAAGAGGAATTTCAAAAAGCAAAAGAGACTACAAACGAGCAACTCCAAGAACTTCGTGAAGGTTTTGCTAGCTTGCGAAGAGGCATTGATCAATACAAGGAAGATATGGATAATTCTTATGTGCATATGGTTTGTGACGAATATTTGATTGATGCTAATGTTGAAAAAGGCGAATCCTTGGGCACTTTCGTGGATAATTGTGTAGTTAACTCAACTCTTGATCGTAATAATGATCATTCACCTATTCAAAAGGATGAGTTAGAGATTAGCAACACTAAATTCAGCGAGGACCAATCTTATGTTGACTATGATAGTGACGGTGATTATGATATATTGCTTGAAACAACTCATGGTGACATCTCCGAGGAGTCTTTGGGATCAAGATGAAGACGAAGAGGAATATGTCGACACTTGTGTAGATTACTCGAGCATTGATCTTAATAATGATCAAGAGCCTATTCAAAGGGCGGAGTTTGAGGAGGATGCATTTTCGAAAGTGTTCTAAAAAATTTTCTTATAATAAAATTTGGATCCGCAAAAGAGTATGTGCCTTACAACAAAAAGGAGGAATATGTTGAGAATGAAACCGGTTTAACCAATATTGTGGAAGACCCAATTGAGCTTGCAAAGGATTGTAATGATGATGTTTATGTCGAGACGTTGGTTACGGCAGAAACGGATGAAGAATGGTTGCAAGGTTTGATAGAGGACCATGATATACAAGAGGTGAATAATTCACTTGAGTTTTTCAAGGATGAAGAGGATTCCGTAATACAAGAGATTGTGCAAGGTTTGTCTAATCCGTTGCCTATTGTTTCTTCTCCTTTACCTCTTATTGGTTTGAATGTATGTGCTTCGAGAGTATTGTTGAATGACTTTGTTTCGATTTCCGCCATTAGAGATACTTGATTCTCATACTATGCAGGTTTTGGAACAAGAAACCGTGAAGTACCCTTCTATATTCTTTATACACTCCCAAGTGTGGACAAGAATAAGTGTGGGGGAAGCTTTTATCGGTTCATAACTTCACTTTTGCTTTATTGTACTAATATTTGTGTGAAGTTAGTGTTTGCAAACATGTTACATGGAAGGGTCCCCAACTTTTCGATTGTTGGTATATGGACGATAACAAAAGAGCTCTGGGCGATTGTGACTTTAAACCAAGCGCTAAATGGGAGGCAACCCATAGGTTTTGTATCATAAACCCTTGTATTTATTTATTTTTATAGTTTTCATATCATATTTGCATCCCCATGTTTAATTTCATTGAGTCCGGAATCTATCTTAGAAGAGAATTAGGACGAATACCTTCAGACTGCAGACGTGAAGTTCAGTCCAGAGACCATAACTGTCAGACCGTTTATCAAACACTGTGCCCTTTTTGATACTTTGTAGAAAACACGTAGATGAACAACTTTTGTGAAATGGAGTTTTTCCAAATTCCTTACCAATTTGTACAGTTTTTGCGTTTTATCTGCTGTTACGTCAGAATTCAGAATTTTCGGTTTACACACCGAGGACAATGTGAAGTTTAAGTGTGGGAAGTCTTTGCATATAGAGTTTTTAGCCTTTTGAGTCAAAATTTTAAACTTTTTTGTAAATAGTGAATAAAAAACTCCAACTTGTGGTTAGTTTAGAGTCACATAGTATACATGTCGCTAAGATTACATCGAGAATCTCATAATAGTGACCGAACTTAGAGATGACAGAGAACATGATCGGGTTTCTTACTTGTATGAGAGTTAAAGTTGGATTTAACCATGCCAAAGGTGGCAAATAAGGTGCAGACTGAATTCGGCATTAGAGTAGTGATCCCCTATAGTGAGACTACCCATGTTACATAATGTGAGGCATCGACCTTCAATTCTTTTTGTACCCGTCTAAATTTGTGCTTTTAGAGTGTGTGTCACCATACGTAAATTCCGGCAGAATGGTGAGCTGTCCAACCTCCCACCATAGAAGCACTATTTTGATCTCTTGAGTGCTATTTTTATCAATCATGATGGTGACATCGAATTGCTAACTTACATACCACTTGTAATCTTGTTCAGCTAGCACCATCCACCTTATCTCTCTACACCAACAGTCCATAGAAACACTATCATCATCAACAAGAGGAGTATCACAAATTTGAAGGAAAGTTGAAGACGTTTGGGGTTTATAAGCAACAACAACATGCACTGAGCAAATTTCGGACTTTATGTAATGAGAGCGAATATTATCAAGATGAGAGTTCGAGAAGTCTATGATATCAAGACATAAGTTGTGAAGAATCAAGCGGTAAAGTACTTACACCATGGCCATTTGTACTTATTTTATTTTCAGTTGTGTTTATTTGTCTTGTCTTAAAAAAAAAAAAAAAAAAAGTTCGCAGCAAGGGCGATTGGCGTTTTTGAAGAGCTTTTGGTGTAGGTCGTGGTTTTCTTTGATCAAACCAGTTCTACCCAAAATCCTTCATCATCGTTTTTTGTCTCATCTTCTTCCCCTCTTTCCGAGCTTTTGATTGACATCCTAGGTTTGGCATTTGCATTCGTAACTTTTACAGGGGTTGTGCACTAGGGTTTCATGGGCTTTGATTCGTCATGGTAAGTACAAGAGGTTCTTCCACTTTGGACGCCACTCAAGATGATGCCGAGTCTTCGATGATGCACGCTACCACTACCCATTCAATGGGTTCGATGGATGCCGGGATGGCGCTCGAGGAAGTGGATACACCAAGGGCTCATTACTTACACATCCAAGTGATAAGCATTACCCTAACGATGAGTGCAAAAGCTGTTTTCCGTGGAAGAATCAAAGCTGACAACAAGGTTTACAAGAATTGGGAAGAGGTTTTTATCAATCAAGATGTGGCTTTGTACACAATGCATGCGTTTACAGGTTTGGCGGAGTTCATGCGTAAAACCATAAAGGGGTGGTTTCTAAAGGTCCGTTCAATGGAGTTGATGTGGATTTTTGATCCATGATATTCCCGCCTGTGGACGTTCCCCCTCATGATACCCATCTCAAAATATATCCGATCCTCTACCTTGTTTTAGCTTGGATTTATCGACAATGTGCTTTCGTCAACAAATTAAAACTGTTTCCAGATTCCTGCAAATGTAAGCTCTTCTTTGCTCGTACTTTCAACACTTGTTATAGGCTGCAAAGTCATCCATAACCCAAAAGATGTCACATTGTGGATTCAGCTTTTGCTCTTCCCCTCGTTTGCATCCTTCGTACCTACATCCCCAAGAGTAGTGAGGAAGAGAAATCAGAAATAGAAAAAAAGCTATGATATAGCAGCCATCAACTCGCTCACGACGTGGTCCGACGCCTTGGGTGTATCACTTTGGTTCATCGCGTTCTCGAAGAGCAAAAAGCTTGGCAGAGCAAACTTAGAAGTGCAAGAGGAAAAAAGGGATAATCAAGAGGCTACGAACTTGCGGCTTTGTCAGAAGAAGATGAATTTTGAATGTACACAAAGAGCTATACGCACTCCGACTTCTAGTGGTGTTGCTCCCGCCAACTCGGCACATTGAGGAATTGCCGCAAACACCCATACGCTTACACCGCCTAGAGTTCCAGCTGAACCTCCCACTCAAGCTGCGCTTATAGCTTCGAAAGACTTGGTCTTGAGTAAAACCAAGAGTTTCCCCAGGGGGACTTCTTGTGGAAGGGATGGCTTGCGAGCTCAAAGACTTGATCGATGCTATAAGTGGCTCAGCAGCGCTGCTTCGACGAGTTGGTTACCTCCATCACGGTATTGTTAACATTTGGTTGGCCGGCTTATGCCCTCGGAGCCGAGTGTGTTCATTGCCTCCGCGCCACTCACGCCTCTTGTCAAACCAGATGGGGTTTGCGACCCTGTGCATTGGCCGCACGCATACCGGAGGCGTTTGGTGTCGAAAGTCGCAGCCGCTCATGTGTGTAAGGAGATGGAAGCTTACTTGGGAGACTACCACCCGGGCGTGGGTGTGGCCTATGGAGGGGAAGCTATTCTCCACTTAGTCCAACCGTATGTTGGAGGTTCATGGAAGCTCTAATACGCGTACGATGTTGCTGGTGGATTTTCTCCAATGCCTTCAACTTGGTGAATCGTGGGATCGCTATGTTGAATGAGGTTAGAAACCAATGCCCTTCTATCTCTTATTGGGTGGAGTTTTGCTATTCAAATTCCGGCGAAGTTGTACTATATGGACCAATCTCTTGTTTCTGCGCAAGGAGGCAAAGAAGGGGATCCTCTCGGACCTCTTTTGTTTGCCTTAACTCTACACCCCCTCATTCACAGCATTGCTCGCCAGTGTCAATTGGAGCTCCAGTCTTGGTACATGGATGATGGAACCTTGATTGGCGATACCCTGATGGTGGCTAAAGCGTTGGAGATAGTGCAACAAGAAGGGCCGGCTCTTGGTCTACACCTTAATGTAGCGAAGACAGAGATTTATTGGCCCACCGTTGATGACAGAGGTGCTTTGGCCGGTGTTTTTCCGATGATATTAGCATGCCCTCGGATGGCGAAATTGTTAGGCGTGACCAAAGTGAGTACGAATGACCAGCTACAGAAAGATTTCGTGGTTAAAAGAGTTCGTAAAACCGTAGGCTTAATGGAGGCTATCAAGAAGCTTAAGGATCCACAGTGTGAGTTACTTCTTTTGCGCAATTGTACTGGGGTGTCTAGGCTCTACTTCTCTATGCGTACAGCCAAACCTTCACATTTGAGTGCGGCCCAACCTTTGTTTGATGAGTTTTTGATGACATATCTTCAGAGACCTTGTCACGGAGATGGTCCAGGCTTTGGCAAGCTTCAACAAAGGTTGGTTACTTTACCCATTCAACATGGTGGTGCAGGTGTTTATACTATGTACGATACTATGTAATATGGGTACGTTGCATCTAGTTTATTAGACTATTTTGCAACAAAACAATATCTTGCGCCACTCGAGGTGTCTCGGTTTTAGTCCTAGTCTGGAGCATGCTATAAGTGCTTACAATCAAGTATGTGGTATTGCTTTGAATCACCACTTAGTATCCATCATGCCGCCCCCAATCTATGCGTTCTTTGGCGGCTAGATACTTTAGTGTCAGTGTTGAAAGAGTTACCCATTAACTTTAATTTGCTCGGCACGTGATGCCGCTCTTTGGCAATGCAACAGATTAAACATGCTCGTGGATTATTTGTTGGCTGTTCCTATTGAGGGTCTTAATCAAGATAGGTCCTAGACAAAGCCAAAATAGCGTTATGTGTTATAGATCGGGTATCCCACTTTTCAAGAGGGTAGCACTTGTCCTTGTTGTAAGGCGGTAGACATGGATATTTTTGGAGACCACGCCTACATTGTGTCAAAGATATTGGTATTAAGTTCCGTCATGATCTTGCTCGTGACACTTTTTGCCGACATATGTTACCGTGCCGGTGTTCCCGCCAGAAGGAAGTCGACTTAGGTCTCATCTCCAATACCGGCTCGGACTTAAGACCATGGATATTCTAGTTCATAAATCGGATTGATGGGCGTGATGTTTGCATGGATCTGATCGGTGTCTCTCCCTTCACAGGTGATGGAGTACGTGCTTTTACCCCCGGGCAAGCTCTCGCTAAGGCTATTGATCGGGAAACGTGTCAAATATCTTGAGAATGCACATAGCATGGGCTTGGACTTGGGGTCCTTTGCTTTCACTACCTTAGGTGAGCTTGGTGATGACACTATCAAATTCCTTAAGAGACTGCATGAATTATATGGCTAGTAATGATGCAAATGTCAAAGTAGAGATTTTCTTTTCCATGGATAGGTGTTGTCATTCAAAAAGCGGTTGGGCCTCGACCTTGTTGCTAGACTCCCTTCCAATTTCTTACCACGTGATAATGTATCCGACAATTTATTTGGATTAATATAATGCCTCGTTTTTAAAAAAAAAAAAAAAAAAAAAAAAACGAAAATTAGAAAAAAAAAAAAAGACAAGAGAAAATTTTTAGGTTTGTTAATAGTTTTTATTATTTTGTTTTGTTTTATTTCTTATTTCTATAAAAAAAAAAAAAAAAAAAAAGAAAAAAAAATTTATTTTGGGTTTGTATAGTTTGTTTTTAGTTTTGTATTCTTTCAATAAAGCCAATGGAAAGAAGGAATATCTATAATGAAGTTTCAAGCAATAAGGAATTAGAGGAAAGAATCATATTGTCAAGATTCTACGAAGTTCAAGAGTTATCATCAAGAGTTGAAGATCGAAGATTTAAGATGAAGACACCAATAGAAGACCGAAGACGTTTATGGATGATGTGAGAGTGGTGCTAGTCGCACGCCGAACGGATAACGAGGTAAGTAAGCATATTCCCACCTTCGTTAAGTGGTTGATTTCCTTTCTTAGAGATCCGAAAATGGGTTTTCAAAATTATAAAAGATGTGGGTTTTTCAAAATACTTGAGGGTTTTGCCTTCCCTACCATTCAACGTGTCGCAGATTCTCTCTTCATTCCTACCCGACACATGTGTGACCCATAAAAGTCAGTTAATATTGAGAGCAATTTCATAAAACCCTTTCTTGTGAGGGGCAAGTAGTGAGACTTTTGATCACTCCGAACCCGAATTTTAGTCGAGAAGGGATGGTTATTCTCTCCTCAACTTTTAAGAATGAGATTGTGTTCATTTCTGTGTCTAACTTCTTATGACTAGTGTGCAGAATTTCTATGTCTTCTTAGCGCTTGGATACTATCATTACGGAGAACTAGTAAGTTGGTAAAATAGGTTTTGTGGGTATATCTCTAGTAAACCCTCACGAGACTATAACTCGTCCACTTAGGGGACACTGGGGGTTTAAAGGCTTGTTATTTATGCTAAAAATGACCGTAGCCTCAACGACACGAGTTGTATGTATGTTTTAGAATAAGTTTTGTTTGATTTGCTCGAGGACTAGCAAAGTCTAAGTGTGGGGGAATCTGATAGGTGTTTAAAACACCTAATTTACTATCTAGTATTTATGCTTTCTTTGCTATTTTCCTTGAGAATTATCTCTTATGTCTAGTTTTGAGTTATTAGGTGCAATGGAGTCCTTGGGAGCAAAAACAAGGAGAAAACGTTCATTGGGATCGAACGGAAATATGAAGCCAGCGGCGAAAGATTGAAGTCAATCCGACTGCGTATGAGAAAAGATGACAGCAGAGAATTAGGTTGTCGCTTTCCCCAACGCGATGTGCCAAATTCTCTAATGAGCTATGGGGTTGCCTTTCCGAGGTGGCCTTATCCGTAAACAAAAGCCTAATCCACTTTGTGGCTATAACCCCCGAAACTGGGTCGCACACACATTCGTAATTGATTCTAAATTGCAGACAAGAGCGCGACCATTTCATTCTTTGAATTCGAGAGGAGTTATCCGGTTGACAGAAATTGAGCTTGGGGTCGATCAAGTAGTAGTCAAGAAATGGGATCTGTGGGTTTTGAAGAAGATGGTTCTCAAAGTGAGCGATTTGATAATTGTGGTTATCACATATGAGATGTAAGATGATGAAGAATCAAGAAGAAGACAATGGAGGAATAAATGGGTTTCTCTATGGTGATTTAATGGGTCGTATCTTGACTCGACTCCGAGGAGGAGTTAAACCGAGACGGATGAGAGAATTAGGGATTAGATTAACCCTTTCTCTCGTTCTTCCCCAAAATATGATTAAGGTTGCTCAAGCTTCAAATCGAGAGAATAAGAAGATGGGTTTTAATGGATTCAAGTATAACAGGTGCGGATGATTGTAAAGGGTTGTGTGCATCCGAGATGAAGTTGCCATGGTTGCCGCCGTTGTTGAATGAGTGCGACATAGGTTCTTGACATGGAATTGGTGGTCACCGCTTGGGCATGAGAGGCTGGTGATGAACTGAAGATGAAAAGATGGTGGTAATGGAACAGACAAATGGAGAATGAATGAAGTCATTGCTATTATGAAGAATGGATCGATTCTCGTTATGTGAATGCTTGGTGTTGCTGGTGATGAACTCGAAGACAAGATGATGAGATGATTTGAGCCTGAAGTATAAGAAATGATGGGAATGGAATTGCGAAGGTTCTCAATGAGTTGAGTCACAGGGTCTTGGATTGAGAACATGACAAGGTAGTGGAGCGGTGATTTTGTGTTGGTTATGAGCCGCAGATGGTGGATCAAGAATGGGGAAGAGATGAGCCAGCTGCCGGTAATTGCACAAGCCGGTTTGCTCAAAACAGGCTGCAATCGAAAATAGTTTACAGTGTGGTGCAATAGCTATAAGGGGGTTTTGCTAGTGATGTTGTGTGGAAATGTTACGATTCACAGGAGGCCATTAGGAGACTGTGGGAACTGAAGCTAAAAAGGAGGTTATGGTAATGTAGCACAAAGCAGATGCAAATTGAGAAATTGGTGAAAGAACATGGCAAAAGCGGCTTGAGCTCATGGTGTTGTCTGATGACTGAACTGAAATAGGCATCAGATGATGCAATTGGTACTGCCTAATTTGAGGTTTTGATGGTGGAATTTGGTTGAGTTCTCGTGGTTGCCAACGCTAAGGTTTGCAGTGTGGCAGTGAGGTTGAACTCAAGTGGTTTGGAACTACAATGAACTGAGTTGTGAGGTATGAAGTGCACCGAAGATCGCATTCTGAGGAAAGATGAACTCAACTTTGAGGCGGGGAAGAATCGACAATGTTGATTGTTATGGGTTTGATGGGTGATGGAATTTAGGTCAAAGAATGTATGGCTGATTACGGCGAGCAATGTCAGCCGGATAAATGGGCCAGGTTTGCAATCACCAAGGTGGAGCCAAGAAACCGTCCGAGAAGAATCATGCATCCGGTGTTGCGCTGAGTCTGTCCCCCTGGAGTTGGAGTGGTGTTGTTGCCTTCACTGGGATGAGAAGAACATGGTGAAATGAGTTCGGGGAATGGAACGGTGCCATTAAATTTGTATGTCGAGAAGCGTTAATTTGAAGTGTGAGAGATGGATCTGCGGCCGAGAAGAGCATGGGTACCGTGGAACTAGAAGATGGTATGGTTTGAAGTCAGTGTGCCGAGCTCATGTTGGGACAATAATGGAAGGAGTTGGGTACCAGTTACTGCTGGCGCAACCATGAACAATTGAAATGGAATTACAATGAAAGCAATGTAATGCAAAGATAGTAAATGCAGTGATTTGTGAAGTCAGTAGAAGACAGGAGCCATCATGGCAAGGATTTTTCACCGGGATGCATAATGATCAGGCAGCACACTGCTCCAACAGGTAATGGCTCGACAAGTAAGCCTGGGCCAGTTAGTTAGACTTTCACTCAAATTCTCACTCACTTCTGGCTACTGACTCACCTGAGCCTTGATCTTGGCTTGGACTCTGATTGAGATGAAAGGATTTGACTCAAGGACGGCGGGATCGGTGGGATTTGCCTGGCCACCGAAATAGCTTCCTGACTTTTCCCGCCAAGTTCCTCCACAATACCAGCTTTCCGACGACGTTTTGGTCATAATTTTCTCTACATGGGTTTTCTCACACATGGGCTCGAGGACTTCTACCTAAAGGACTTTTTTAAAGATTAGACCTAATTTTGGAAACAAGAGAACTATTTAAAGGAAAGGCTTTTACAATTATTTTTTATCTCTTATCTTTTTTATATCTTTTATCTATTATTCTTTTTGCCTCTACTTTGTGTTCTAGGGTTTAGTAACACGACTTCTCTTTCTTCTTGTTAACTCCATGAATATGAGCTAGAGTTTTATTATTGTTATGGAATAAGTTGGATTTCCAAATATGGGTTTAATTGAAATTAGTTTTCTCTCATATTATCGCTTATGATTCACTATCAATATTGTTACATGATTTGGAATGCTATTTAGTCGAGTCGCGAATCGATTGAGTTTGTTTTCATCTCTCACTAGATTAGGATTTATTATACGGCGATAATTCTGGATTGCAAGTAGCATAAATATGATTATAGTTTGTAGTGATATATTCTTATGATCATGTGAGTCATAACCTTTGTTAAATAGATTAGTGCGCTTTCCACGTTCGATTGCTTTGATTGGCCTGATTTCATGAACTTAATGCATCTAGGGAATTAAACTTGATTAGTGCTTTTACACGTTAGGGTTGTCAGATAGAATTCATATTCGCATCTTTAATGTGTTTGTTGATGACATGAGGAGATTTGCGGATATACTTGCGATCCAAGGTATTCTAGGGTCTTTGATAAAAGTTGAGATTAAAATATCAATTCAGTTATTGTGTTGAAAACATGTTTGTGAATGAAAAACAAATCCATGACCAATATCTTCTTATCCTTGATTTGATTTGTTTGCTTGCTTTATTTGCTTTTATTTAGTTTATTATATAAAAATCACAAAACTACCGGTGTTATTTATAGGGAACCAAACAATTTGACAACCTAGACCTCTACGTGGATCAGTCTTTCTTGCCCTTGCGTTCATTATAAATTTTGAGTAAAGTAAGAAAGTGTAATTATATTTGTGTGTCGAGGCGACAACCGACCAATCCATATGGACATGTGCAAATTACGTTCAGTTATAGGCCTATGCATATATTGGGAACCGATCCTAGTACCTAGTCAACCGAATATTGGAAAGCTAGTGTGACTATGCACATACTCACATGGAGGCAGAATCCAAAACTTGTTTTGCAGAACCGTTAAACCCATGATTGATGATTGAGTGTTCTTGATCAATCACATATTCTTTGGAAAGTCGGATGAACCAATTCTAAAACTTGTTTGGAAATTAGCAAATCGGTTTCAGATTGTAAGTATAAAAGAGACTTACGGTAGTAAGGATGTGATATACTTTGAACATGTGCGAGAATTACTTATCTTTAATTGTTCAAATTTATTTCTTTAATAGCTAAAGGAGAAATCCTAAGATCGGAAACATAAATAAGTTAAGAATCCTTTTATTTAAAGGTTTTTAATTTTATTTTTTAGGAAAATGAGAATTAGTGAATGCATTTACTAGTTGAAGATTTTCCAAAGAGATTTTCTGCACGATATTTTGGACAGAGCATTTCCAGTGAATTATGGAAACTAATTTGGAATATATTGCATATCTTGAGAATATTTTTCCGGTTTTGGAAAAGTCATTGGTATCCAAACTTCCTTATCTATAAATACTGAAGTTTGCATTTCTAGCAACCAATCCTTCATGGACAGCAAACTTCCCTTTGCCAGTTATTATTCTTGAGAAACCAGCATATTCGGAGAGAAGAGTAACCTAATTAGGCGAAATCTCTTGACTCGCTCACTTTAAAGTCTTTCGATTGAGAAGCTCTGTTAGTACCTGTTGTTTGGAAACTAGATAATTAAGTTTATCTTGTGTTTTCGATTGATTTGATTATTAACTAATGGTTGAACTTTGACGCACGTAGTTTTGTTTATACTTGAGAAACTTATCTTCCGATATAAGATTCACTAAAACTAGATCGAAGTTTAACAGGATGTTTAGACCGGCTTTGTAGATCTAAAGACGTCTTGTAATAATCCATTGTTACCGAGATTCGCTCTTTTTGCGTGATTGATCACAAGAGATTCAAGTTGTTGTGTGCAGGTGTTAAGTGCATATTTTGCATATTTTTAGTGTCGAATCCATGCTAGTAATTTCTTATATTCTTGCAAATTATTGTATATTACATTTATTTTTTCTTTTTGTTTTTATTAGGTGAATCAACCAAAAGTAGCTTAACTAGCACTCAATTGTACGAAGAAAGAAGTTAGCCTCAAGCGGAGAAGGGCCCAAAGACCAAGTGTAACTCATCCGAATCGAGGAGTTCTTTATATCATCATATTGAGGGGACTTCCGAAGATTTAGTAATGGCGAAAGAATGATCATTTTCCAACATTGTATGAGAAAGTTACTGACATTTGAATCAAGTCAGCGCTGCCAAGTAGTCGCAATACGTGATTTACAAAGGCACTCATATTTATGTTAGGCTGCCACCTTCTTCCTCTTTACCCATCGCGTAAAACAAGAAAAAACAACATAGATGATGAACAGGGAATGATGGTGCTGTTTGATTATCGATGGCGGGAGGAGTTCGTTGGCCCAACCTCAATGATGTTAAGTAGCTGATGTTAGCAAAAGGAAGATTAAGCCGCTGCCATTATCCGATGCCATTAGCCTCGGGTGATGGTGATGTCATAAAGAAGATGGAGATCAACAATGGATATGATGGCAGTGGACTTGGGGCTTCTTTAGTGTCGAAGCTAGAGAGAAGAGCAGGGAGTTTGGTTCAGAAGTTTGGTGCCATGGACGTAAGTCATGAGTATGAGCAGGAAGGCTAATGGTCAGAGTTGAATGAGACGCAGACGGAGCTTTGAAACGGCCGTGAGTTTCAAGTGACTGAAATATACCTGAAGTTAGAGTGGTGATGATGAAGCTCGTTGAGCTGGAGTTTGAGAAGAAGACAATGGAGCGCGTGAGGTTTGATCCGTGATTGATTGACCTGCGCACACGGAATCTGCGCGCCATAGACCTAATCGTGAAGGGGGTTATATATATGTTTGTAGTTGGGTATGTGTTGTTATTTCGAGAATGGAAGTACTTTGGTGATTGATAATGATGGAAGAGGTTGGGCCGAGAATGATGTTGTAAGAGATGCCACCGTAATGCATCACCGGAGAGACGATTGAGAAAAGCTCGAGAGAGATGATGGAGTTCGAAAGAGAGTTTGGACATCACTGCAGTTGAGAAGGAAACAGAGAAATGGGGTAATCGCCATTGGTAGGTGATGGAGCTATGAAGAGAGGTTGTCGCTCCATTGTTGATCACAAAGAAGCGATGATGATCAATCGAACGAAGATGGAGTGTCGTGGGAAGCGGTAGAGGCTGCAATCAATGTTGATAAGAAAGCAGTTGTTACTCGGTCAACTGGAGATGGAGTCTTGATAAAACCTTTGATGATTTTCACGGAGGGCCTGGTATAAGTGAGTTTTTCCTAAAAGAACAAAGTTCGTGAGTTTCAAAACTCACCGATGGAAAGATGTGATCAGGGTTGCGGCGTGAGAGTGAAACTGGAGTTCATATTTTCTGGGATAGTCGAGTGTCCGTGAGTCCGATTTGGGAGAAAATTGAAAATCCGGGAAATTATTTTTCATCGAGACCAGTGTATGCTCGGCCCGAAGACTAAAGGGGGTAGTTGAAATTATGTCATTAGGTCTTCCAAATCGATAAGCCGGGTGAAGGCGAGAAGATGTATTGGGATGGGTTTTATTTGTGAATGACAGAGCCTATGAAGATCGTTAGATAATTTTCTTGTGTACACGGATTCAACAAGGTTTTGGTGTTATTTTGGCAAGAACGACAACCTATTTCGACCGGGATTTGCCGCACGGGTATAGCCACAATTTGGACACCTATATAAGAGATGTTTATATCTTTAATCTTAATCAATTATCAAGCTATTGGAGAGGAGAATTCAAGAGAAGAAAAGCTAGGGTTTTGGAGCGATTCATCACCGTAACTATTTCTTTTCCATTTTATCATAACAAACTCATGGGTTTTGTTAGTACCATACAGCAGCTAAACTTCTTAGTGAATGGGGATGAATTCTAAGTTCTAGACATGATTTACAATTATTATATAATCTATTCTTTGAAGTTCCTCACATGATTATTGATTGTTTATACTAATTAAAATAATTATGATTGATCGAAAGATTGCTTAGGTGCTAATCAATTGATTTGTTTATTCAATCAAATGCTAGTATTGAGTTAGAGATAAGTAATAGCTCTAATAATTCATACAAAAGTAGAACACAAGACCTGCAGAGGGATTCTTGTAGTGATTGTGTGTATAAACAACACTAAAGTGGACCTTGGAGCTAAGAGTCTAACTACTGATCAATCTATAATTCACAAAACATAAAGCATTCGACAAATTACACCTTGAGTGAGCTACTACTAGGTGGTTTGAAGAATAGAATCTGTATTGGAGAGCCTGCATCAAAGGGTTTAAGGAATTTGGGGGATAAAAGACTGGCTAGCCGTTTATTCCATGGTTTGGTAATAATTGTGATTAATTGTATTAACGGATGAATATAATAACTTGATGACGGTTTGAGTAACGCAGAAGGATTCCCTTGATCATATTTCTCTCCATTGCTTGCAACTTAATTATTTTTAATTGCTTTGATTTGCTTTTAATCCAAACCAAACCCATTGTGACACTTTTGACAACTAAAACTCCCTGCTCTTCCAAGGAACGAACTTGGACTTCCATTATATTATTTTTAATTGAGTGGAATAGTTATTAATTTGATTGCACCTGACACGCATCAAATTTTTAAGTATTACTTAGAAGCGATCGGAGTTTTAGTTGTTATTTATTTTTGTTTTATTTTTGTTTTTAGTCTTATTTTTAGTTTTTGATTTAGTTTTTTGAATTTTGCTCTTGTACTTAATCCACGCACCGAAAGATTGGGATTACCAGGTGCGGGATTGAAACTCATGTGGAACACGATACTTAAACACGTCCACGCTTGCAAACTTAACCTTTCTACGAAAGAGATGGTTATACGACAAGAGATAGATCCTCCACCTCCCGGAGAGGAAGTTAGGAGAGTTAAATATCTCCATGCTTAGGATTCGCAACCACCTGGGTGCATTTCAATCACTAACCCAAGGAACTGAAGTCGAATCTACTTCTCATCATCTACCAAAGTCGAGGACATCGGTGAAAATCAAAATCGACACCTTCAACAGTTTTCCGAACACGATGACAAGTCTGAGGCATACAACCCATGCAGGGCGAGAGATATGGCTATGCTACAAGCCTTCCAATTCTCATTTAGCCAGACTTAAAGAAGAATGGTTGTATTGTCTTCCTCCGGGAGTGTTAAGTAACATGGATCGAGATGAAAAAGCTATTTCTCGAGAAATATTTTCCTCGTGGCAAAGATCCTGTCGTAAGGAGATTAGTGGTATTCTACGGATGTGCAGAGTCTTTATATGAATATTTGGGAGAGGTATAAGAAGTTCTTTGGCAAGATGCTCACACCATAATATATCCTCAATACTTCCTACGAAGGATTACTTCGGAAAAGAGGAATTTGATTGATGCGGCCTCCCCCAGTTCACTTACCGAGAAGACAATCTACTTGAGCAACCTGGGTTTGATTGAGTATGGCTTCCAATGCTCAACAATTCTGACACAAAACAACTCTAATGTCGGAAAAGTTAGCGAGATGGGAGAGTACACATAGAAAAGTGTAGTACAACGAATGGCACAGTGGATTATTCCTTCTTATGAAGAAGAGTCTCGAAAGGTGAAATGGCTTTGTGTTCCTAATGCTGAGGCCAAGGTAGTCCCTACTCTAATACTTATAATCCGAGGTTGGAAAGATCACCCAATTTGATTATGCTGTCAGCAGTGCGACTCCCTAATCCTTATAAAGCACCCAGAGTGGTTTCAACACCACAGTTCAGAGCACAACCTCCACCTCGGCACTGACAATGTGACTGAGTTTCCGGTTTAGAGGAGATGATGAAATGATGATGCAAAAGCAAGATGCCAATGCTCAGCGTCAAGATGCAATCCTACGTAAAACAAGATATGGCTATAAAGGACTTGCAACTTCAAATGGGACAGTTGGCTACGGAACGTGAATGAAATAAAAGCACTGACCTGAAAAGTTGCCATCATGTACTTTTGTGAATCCAAGAGCGAATGTCAATGTTGTAACTCTAAGAAGTGGAAGCAAACAGAGGATCCAAAACAACAAGAAAAGGTTAGTCACGACTTGGAAGAGGAAGTAGAGGTGGAAACTGTTCCAAAGGAAAAATCCAACCTCAATCGGCCAACCTAAGGACACCACAGTTCCTACTTTTACCACACCACCTCCTTTTACTAAGTCGTTTTGCGAAGCCAAAGAAGCAAGCTCTATGACAAGGAGATTATGGATATTTTCCAACCAAAGGTGCATATCAACATTCCATTTTATTGAGTCCATCGCATTGTGGTGCCCAGGTATGTCAAAGTTCGG
>JAJJWW010000301.1:0-218047 GCA_023531295.1 Papaver armeniacum | reverse complement strand
GTGACTGAGTGCGGCGGCGTTGAGGGAAAAACTATTCACCAGAGTTCTCTGCCGGTTGGAAGTTTCAGTTTCAGGATCAGATGGGGGGTTATGGTCATGAAAATGGTTCTGGTATGATGTGGGAATCTCTTAACATAGCTTGGAGATCAAAGAGAGAAACATATCTTTCAAAATTGTCATAATGACTTCTCCTCTCAAATCTTTGTTGTTGGATATCCCTCTGGTGAATTGAGGATGAATAAGAACTCAACCACCAGAGATTTTAGTCGTGGGTCTTTGTTGTTGTATAGTCATGGGTTTTCTTGAATTTTGTTCTTAAGATATGGATAGATCTGTAGGAAAAATTACACAGGTTAGAGCCACTAAAATGCTTAATCTGGAAATTTGTTGAAATTGGTAGTAGATCTGTAAAAAGAACAATATCTCCTATTAGTCTATTACAAATTTTTAGTATAGATTTATATATAAATGTTTTTTGGTATTTGATGATAGTAATGTAATGGCAATGGAATTCTTTGATAGAAACTCCGATTAGAATAAGCCGAAATTGATAATACTTGTCACTTATTCATAAAGAAGACTAATTGATAATGCTTGTTACTTACTCATAAAGACTTGTACTGCTGCTGCATATCAGTTTTGGATCATCATATATAACATCCATCATTCCTTGAATTATATTTAGTTTCGTTTTATTATACTGAAGATTTTTCATATTAACCATCTAAGGAAAAGGGATGAAATGTGAAGATATTACAAATCAACTTTTGATATTGTTCTCTGAAGTCTGAACCATCAAACCCTTGTTGTTCAGTGTTCACAACATTGTTGCATAGATTTTAGAGACCATCTTTATTAAGGTTATCAAAGTAAGGATACTCCATTGCTTGCTGAAATCCTCGGCAAAGGGTGGTAGCGCAGCATTTTCTATTAACACGTACAAAGCGCATCATATGATTTGAATGGTGCCATGTGATATTCGTCAATCGTCATGACGGTTATAACAATCAGAAATTGAGTTCAACTCAGCAAGACCAGATCTTAACCACCATCATCAAGGTTAGGAACATCAGATGATTTACAACTCTGTGGGAGGAAGCTGTGGATATGGCATTAGATTACTTTTAAGTTAGACATCATTCGGGCACAAAAAAAAAGAAGCTTGGATTGATATCTCCCTACATGTTGTTGTTAAATCATTTCCGTCTCCTAAGTTACTCTTTAGTCATATCTACCGGACAACTCAAGCATGGTTAGGTTCTTATCTTAGTTTGTTAACTGCTTTATATCAACCTTTTCTTTAGGTGGTTGAGTGCGGGTACTGGTATATAAGTGTTGATGGAAATGCCACTAACTGAATATTTGTTGAAACGGGTAGATCTGTAAAATGTTTATGATTTTTGGTGCTTGATTCGAATAAGCCATTGATGATAATGCTTTTCTCCTATTCATGACAAAGACTTGTATTTTCTGGTGCAGATCAGTTTTGAATCATACTGACATCATTTCTTTTATTTTGTTTAGTTTCATCTTCAATGATATTTAAATTATCATCCGAGTTCTGAAATAGAGATTGTGTTTAAAAAGATAGTAACCATCATCCAAGGAAAAGGGATGAAATATAAAGGAGATTGATGAAAAAAAGTGCAAATCAACTTTTGGATTTGTTATCTTAACGATCAAGTGTGTTAGAAACACGGTTGAATAGATTTTGGAAACATCTATCTTTATTAAGGTCATCAAAAAGTTTGTTCCGTTGCTTTCTCGGCTGAAATCCTCTGCCAAGGTTCGTAAGTAATGCAACATCTCCTTTTAACGCGTATAAAGAAGCATCACTGGATAGCAAAAAAAAAAAATCTAATTAACAATATATGATGAAGAGAATCTGTTCAAACCCAATGATTGTGATTAGCTGAGCTCCAAACGAAAGAGTACCTTGATTGGAGACAAAAATTATTTTTACAAGATATTTGCTTATGCGATTCAAAATATATCATAGGAAAGTAACTAGATACAGCCGTGCCTTGTTAAGTCACGTCTGTTATATGTCCATAGTATCTTGCTAGGTAGATAATGTTATAACCCATCCAATGACGTATAACTTTGAAATCTTTCCTCCTATTCAAATTTGTATCAAAACCATGTCATTCACACTCATTGCCTTTAAAACCCTTGCTTTTAGTGCCTGGAATTCTATGGATCAAGCTTTTCTTTAGGTTGGATTCAGTGGGTACTGGTATACGAATATATTAGTCTTGATGGAAATTAGAATGATGTGGTTCTATACCACTTAAAATCATCACATTTGTTAACGTGATTTACCTAAAAAATCGGAAATTGGGTTAATTGTCCAAATATTTTTAAACATGGTTCTAATGGACGAGTAAAATTTAGTATGGGTGAAATGGACACCAAAAAATAGCAAGAATGAATCGATTCATCCTCAAGCTTAAACTTAAAAAAAATAGCAAAAGTGAAATTGGATGCATCCCGATGTAAATTAAAAATAAGAAAAAATATTTGAAAATGGGTAGGATGAAACTGTTTACATCCTGACTATTTTTACATTTCCGTCCATTTAAAAAATATCAAATTTTACTTGTCTTTTTCATCCAGGAATTGTCGCTATTGGGTTAATTGACCAATTTTGTGTTTCAATAAGGATTGTGTGAAGTTGCAATCGTCTTTTCCTATGTAGTAGTTGCCAGTGTAATGGTATGAAATGTAACATTGTAATATTTGCTAACAAAGTGGTATGTTTTTGGGATGTCAAAACAAGTGGTTTTAAAAACAGAATTGAGATGTGCTCCTCATAAAGCCCATTTGGCTGCAACATTGCAACTAGTCGAATGGTATTTTAGTAAATCACCCAATTCTTCTTATAAATCAACCAAGCTTTTCTAGGGTTTGGCATAAGAAGTTGTTTAGATAGAAAGAGTAGAGACCATCAACAGTGTGAGTGAGTGCGGCGGCATTGAGTGAAAAACTATATACCGGAGTTCTTCAGATTAGGAGTTTCCGTTTCCTAGATCAGATGGGAAGTTATGAAAGTAGTTTTGATTCTATGTGTGAAGCATTACAACTAGGTTGGAGATCAAATAGAAGAAAAACACAGATCTTAAAAAATTGTCATAATGACTTATCCTCTCAAATCTAAATTGTTACTGGTCCATGTCTGGGATGGAATTTCACCACCCTAGCTACAAATGGATTTGCTAGAATGCTGTTTTCTAGATGTGGATTATTCTGAAAAAAAAAAAAAAAAAAGCAGGTCAAGGCTGTTGAAATTATTTTATTTGTTGAAATTGGTAGATCTATAAAAGAAAAAAAAATGATTTTATGTTAATGAATTTTTTTGGGAAATATCTACTCTGTTACTAATGTTTAGTTTAGATTTATGAATGTTGTTATAGTAATGTAAATGACAATTAATGGAATTTTCACGTTCTGAAGCTTGTAAAGATATAGATTCTCGAGTAACTTTAAGCTTCCAAACTCATTCACCTTTGAAATCTTTTCTTGTATATTCAAATCTGGATCAAAACCATGTCATTTTCTCATAGAAAAAGCCCCTTTTCAACAACAAACATTCTTGTTTGAAACCCTTGCTTTTTAGCACCTGTAAGTCTTTGGATCAAACATTTTTTTAGGGTCGGAGTCGGCGGGTACTGGTATACGAGTATATAAGTCTTGATGTAAATGAGAATTAGTGGTGGTTCTTAACCACTTTAAACCATCACGTTTGTTAGCGTAGTTTGAGATCCACTCCGGTTACCACATTACAAAGTTATGTGTATATGAATCTTAAGACAAGTGTTTTGAATAACATAATTGAGATTGGCTTATATGATAGGAAAACGACCGTTTTTTTGTGTAATGGTTTGTTGAATTGAGTTGCTAGAATGAGAATTATGATTATGGTGAATGATACAATCATGTATAGTAGCTTTGAGAAGTATGGAGTTCATTTGATTTTTTTGGCTTTTGAATTTTGGACTTCACTAGCTATTGAGTCTGCTTTGGTAGACCGTCACTCCAATGTTCTCGGACAAGAATAAAATTGTTTGTTGCTCTAAACATAACATATATAGTATGCCGTGATGGAATCTCAAAACGCTATTATTCTTATACTAATCAAATGAGCTGAAACTTAGTATTTGGTTTTGTGCTCTAATATATATACAGGAATGCGTGAGGCTGCGATATTGCTATGAGAATTGTAACAACCGGGCTTGCACTTAGGGCTTCAGCAATGGAACTAGTTCTAGGGCGTTTTAGTAGGTGAAAACTACAGTCACACCCATTTTTTAGATTTTTCCCACTGTCAAACCCACCGTCAGAAAATTTGACGCTCGCACCCATTTTCACGGTGAAAATTTCTCCCACACCTAGATTTTCTAAGATTTTGTTATTCCGAGATTCTTTTTCCTTTCTTCGTAAAGCGAGAGGCAAAAGGAGGAGTTTAGATATGGGAGATCGATTTCTTTTCTTCAATTCAATCAAAACAAAGATAGAGAGGCATGGCACCTGTCATCACTCACAAAAACAAACATTTGGAGAAACCGATGAAACCCGGAGAAGGTTTTAATGGTGATTTAGGAAGCGTTGAGTTAGAGTTTGACTAATTGAAAAGTCGAAATGGATCAGGATCTGTGTTGGGTTTGATTTGCAGAACAAGCTTCAGTTTGAAGTCGAGAAGAATTGTTAATGCTGATACCTGAGAAATGGCAGATGATTTAGGGGTTGGATTGAATCGAAATTTGGGTTGATGTTATTAAGAAACTTGAGTGAAGAAATTGGTTTGAGTAGATGGCAAGGATTAGGGTTTGACAGATAAGAAATCAGGGGATGAAGATTCGATCGGATCTGTGATGAAATTGAGTAA
The DNA here is from genome assembly GCA_023531295.1 of Papaver armeniacum. Classification (NCBI taxonomy): domain Eukaryota; kingdom Viridiplantae; phylum Streptophyta; class Magnoliopsida; order Ranunculales; family Papaveraceae; genus Papaver; species Papaver armeniacum. The sequence goes on along the minus strand of JAJJWW010000301.1, from coordinate 213,162 downwards.
TTGCGGGTCTTTATTGGAGAAGAAATTGAATTGCAAAAGTGGACCTGTGATACAGTGAGTTTGATTGTTGGTGTACAGGTGTTTCTTTTGATCGGTTTTATTGGTTTTCTGAACTGAGTTGTGTTGGTGTTGTAGCTTTTAAACATGGAGATAAATTGAAAAATTTGGGGAAGATTCAGAATGTTGGATGGATTATGAATTATGGGTTCATTGTGTTCTTGTCGACTGAGATTAAACAACAAGAAGATGGTGGACTGGAGCTGTTGGTTGAGGTTCTGGTGTTGGTAGGTTGTTCAGGTGGTGATGCAATGGTTTAGGTGATAGTTGATGCTGCATTGAAGTAGGTGAAAGCTTGTATGAGTTCTTGGTTTGCTTGAAATATGTTGAAACAGATGAATGAGCTGCAATGAAGGCTTTAGATGTATGTGTAGGATTGTTTGGTTGTTGTATAGAAGAGATAACTAGTTGGAATTGCAGGAGTGTTGAGAAAAGATAACTAGTTGGAATCACAGGAGCTGAAGTTGTGAGATGTAGCAGGTACAACTAAGTTATGTGGGTGTGAGATGTTGTATTTGAATGGTTGTTGTTGTCATGGTTGAGCTGTGAACAAGTGCATTGATGAATGGAGCAGTGAAGTGACTTAGGAATGGTGGTGTTGATGTTGGTTTGCAATGGGTGTCTGCATAAAGGGTGTTTGCGGGTGGAGTACTTGTCACGCCCCGCTTCGAATTTTAGGTCGGTCGTCCTAAAATCCCAAGTGTGGCATACTCATGGACCACTTTACACACCCAAACCGTCAAGCCAACAAATGGAAATCAGGCTATTGTATGGGGCACATTTACAATAATCCATAAATTAATAAATTTTATTTAATTAAAATTTCAAAATGTTATAAAGTTTAATAAAAATCTTTAAAATAAAAATGATCTTCGACACGCAGGTCGTCCCCAAAAATTAATGTTAAGCATTTATTAGAAAGAAGTAAAATTTCGATCCCTAAAGAAATCAACGATACATTTAGCTAAGCACCTTACAAAATTTGTATGAGGATTAGGGTTTGCAAAGGAAGCTTCATACCTAATGGGATTATAAAAGTCTTGGAAGGTACAAAAATCTTTTAGTTTCCTTTTCTGTAGGTTATTTTGCTTATAACTTGGGTTGACTATTTTGTAGATATTTTTGAAATTGAGAGAATAAAAAAGTTTCCAACTGTAGCAGCTATAATCACGGCAAGAATTACTGACCGAGTCCAGGGAACTAATTTTCTGAGTTAACTGACTGATTCTAGATCTAAAGGATATCATGATGAATGGAAAATGAAATCTGTGGAAATCTATGGGAGTGAAGGTGATTAAAGGGATCAAACAAATGGAATACCAGTGAGTATAAACGACTTTTATATTCACAATTATGATGTGGATAATCGAAACCACACTACTGTTTTACGAGCAAATACTATTGTGACAATCTTTAGAATCCTGAAAAGTATTAAACACTACTGATTTACCACCACTGGGAGCTACACATAAACCACTATGAAAAACATGCAAAACAAATTAAAACAACATTAGACAATTAACTAATTGGGATTAGCCCAGTTGGCTAGGAGTTGACCTCCCAAGTGATAGGTTAGGGGTTCGATTCCCGCTGCTGTCTGATCAAAGAAAAAAGAAATAAAAACATCAGACAACTACAAAAGAATCTATTAAAATAGATTGTAAACCAAAACGAAGGAAATTAATTTTAAAACCTTCTACGAGTGCTTTAAAAATACTTCCTATGTATCAAATAAACCATGATCAATTGGGGTTGAAATATGAACACAATTGTTAGAATCTTAAAGAGGGTGCACAAGTTTTCAAAAGGGATATTTCTATGAGGGTGCACAAGTTAAAATGACGAAGTAGTCCTCAACACATTCCAGCTGTGGAAATTGTAATGCCGGGCCTGCACATTGGGCTGCAGCATTGGGATTAGACCATGGGTATTTTAATAAATCACCGAATTGTCTTCATATATATAAATTAGCAAAGCCTTTAGGGTTCGGTAGAAGTTGTTTACAGAGTAAGAATAGAGGCTAGCAATGTTACTGTGTGAGCGAGAGAGGCGGCGTCGAGGGAAAGGGAGTTCTCTGCCGATTTGAAGTTGCCTTTTCCTAGATCAGATGGGAAATTACGATGAAAATAGTTTGGATTATATGTGTGAAGCTTTCCACATAGATCAAAGTCAGAGGAGAAAGCCAGATCTTAATTTCAAAAATGTCATAATGACTTATCCTCTCAAATCTAAGCTGTCACAACGTCCGATCTATCAGGTGTCTTGAGCCAATCCTTTGGTGAAAATAGCCATTACCACAAAGTTATCCTCTCATAGATGTCGACCACCGAAGTTACATATGGATTTGGTTGTTCTTTTTTTAGATATGGATAGATCTGTAAAAAAAATATTACAGCAGCCATTGAAATACCATATCTGGAAATTTGTTGAGATTGGTCGATCTGTAAAAAAAATTATGATTTTGTATTTATGAATTTCTGGAAATATCTACTGTTGTTAGTCTATCTACTTTAGATTTATAAATGTTGGTGGGCTTAGTAATGGCAATTGAGTTCTTTTAAAGAAACACCGATTATAGTAAGCCAAAGTGATGATAATGCTTGTTGCTTATTCGTAACCAAGAGCTGCATATCAGTTTTGAATCATAATAACATCATTTCTTGTATTTTTGGTTTCATTTTTATCAAGCAAAATGAAATACAGATCAGTTTGACTCGAATTGTATTTCTTGCATTTGTTGTATTTCAATAATCATCCGAGGACTAAGACTCTGAAATACAAATGTAACCATCTAAGGAAAAATGATAACTAAAAAGATATCAAAAACTACAAATACAACGCAACTTTGGGCAATGTTCTTGACTCTCAACCATCAAACGAACCCCAAGTGTGTTGAGTGTACAAAAAAATGTTGAATAGATTCTAGAGACCCCCCCTTATTAAGTCATCAAAACTAAGGATGCTATTCCGCAGCATTTTCTATTAACACGTAAAAAGCATCAAAGTGTACATGATTAAAATGGTGCCATGTGATGATATTGGTCATAATGGTCAAAACATGAGAATTACCAAGACCGGTTGTGCTTCTTACACCAGCTAAATGAAAATCACCAAGACCAACTGTTCAATTTAGTGACAAATTCCATCAAAAAAATCGGTGGACAAAAGTGCAAAAAATTAATGGAAACTGTCATTTCAGGTTTAAATAAATGAAATCCCTAGAAAAACATATTAAGCGTCCAACATTACAGAACCAATAGGAAAAGTAAGTGAAACGTAAGGCAGACAAATAGGATATATAGCTGAAGATAACGATACAAACTCATCTTCAAAACGGTGTACCAGCACATAAGTATAAAAAAGCTCCCCGCAAGTAGAGATGGAATTGGAGCGTGATATGTGTTCTGCCAGTTCATGTACATCCCATATTGTACATGTTATAGTGTGGATAAGAAACTGATGAAGACCATGTATATCATTGCTCATTTACATATTTCAGTGCGGAAATGGTCTTGGAGACGCTCTTTGATGTTATTCAGTTTTTTTTTAATGTTCGAACTCGTCAAGATGCATACAAATGTTCGAACCGTAACCTTTGGATTTTTTAAAGGTGGATTGCGCAATCTTGCAACGGTCCTTTAGGGAATTCCTATTTTATTATATTTACAGTATCTAACCCGATTCGACATGGAGTAGAGGTGCGTTTACTTATGCCGGTAATATCTACGACAGTGTCGCCATTAGAAATCGTAATAGCCGGCTTGCACGCTGGGCCGCATCATTGGAACTAGTTAGAGGACATTTTAGTAAATTACTCAATTCTTGTTATAAATCAACCAATATTAGGGTTCGGTACAAATTACAATGTAATAAGAGAGACCAATAGAGTGAGTGAGTACGGCGGCGTTGTGGGAAGGACTATTACCCAGATTTTTTTTTGCCGATTGAAGGTTTATGATTAAAGTAGTTTTGGTACGATGTGGGAAGCATTTCAGCTTGGAGAGACACAGATCTTCTAAAATGTCATAATGACTTTTCCTCTCAAATCTAAGTTATTGATGATCCAATCTGTCTAATGTGCGGTGGATTAAGTAGAATTCTGCCATCAAAGTTACTGATGGATGAGATTTTTGATAGATAATGCCAAATCTGGAAATTTGTTGAAACGGATGGATCTGTAAAAATAATTATGATTTTATATTTATGAATTTCTGCGTAATATCTGCTGTTAATCTGTTAGAAAAATATTTAGTTTAGATTTACAAATGTTAATTAGGTTTGGGCAATATCTACCCATGTCTATCATTTTGAGATCTGGAAATAATAGTTATAATCTGTTGTTTCTTGAATCAAGTTTTGTAAGTGCTAAGGTTTTAATATCCTCCACAGTGTTTTTTAGATTCTGAACTAGAAATGGTCGTTGGGTTCATGTTTCATGGAAAAGAGCCATGGGGGTTTTCCAGATTTGATTGTAATCTGTTTGAAGTTAGGTTAGGGTTAATCCTTATCCATACTTGTCATTAGTGACACTGGATACGGTTGTTTTTCACTTAGATTAGTGACTTGAAATGGTTAAAACAATTAGAATTTAGTTCAACTAACTAAGAGCAGATCTTGACCAGCTTCATAAGGGTTAAGAACAACAGATGACAGCTCTTATGGGAGAAAGTTGTGGATATGGAAGGTAACTCATTAGATCCCTTGCCCATGGCCATGTTTAATTCCCAAAATCCTAGCAACATACATATGGTTCAGAGTAAACCAAACTGATAACACGCGCATGCAACAATCTGTTCAATCCCAAAGATGTGATTACGTGCTGGCTGCTACATTTCATAGCCCCATGGAAGGGTACTTGATTTGAGACCAGTTCAGCTATTATCTCAACTGAAGTCCATCCATTAAATTACTATAAGGTACTACCCTTACCAAAGCTGTCACGAGGGTTACCTCGTCACAGCCGGACTCTAAAATTGAGATGTAGCTCTACGAATATGGGGGTCATTTTTGTTTAGTATTGCTTTTAAGGGAGGGCCTCTTCTACTAACCTTCTAGTATTTGTTGTAGGCAGCTTTGTTTAGATATTGTTTTGAGAGTAAGAGGAGACAAATTTGCAGTGTGAGTGAGGTGAGGAAAAAAACAGTCACCGGAGTTATGTGCGGATTAGAAGTTGCTGTTACCAGAATCAGAAGTTTCTAATATGATGTTTGGAGATCAAAGTCCGAGAAGACGTACACGTATCTAAGTAATTGTCATAATGAGTCAGAGCTAAGTTATTTGCCACCAAGATCTTCACAGGTTAGTTGAGCAACATCAGAACTCTACCATCGATGTTACAGATGGACGGATAGGGTGAGCTAAGTTGTTTGCCGAAAAAGATTAGTATTAGAGAGACCAAGGACAACTGGAAACGAACAAAACACGGATAGGGTGGATATATGAAAAAAAAAAATCTGGTTTTTTGGTGCTTGATATGACTTTGTATTGCTGCAGATCAGTTTTGAATCATAATAACATCATTTTTTGTATTTTGTTTAGTTTTATTTTAATTATATTTTTCAATTATCATAGTATGAAGTATGAACCTAATGCTAGTTCAAATCAGAACGATTCCATAATCATATTGTTTCTCTATCGCAAAGTTAATACACTCGGTTATAAGTAACGTAACCAAAAACACTCGTCATGAAAAAGTCTTAGCTAAATTGTTTCTCTATCGCAAAGTTAATACACTCGGTTATAAGTAACGTAACCAAAAACACTCGTCATGAAAAAATCTTAGCTAAACGATATAGCATCTCAACAACGAGCTCATCGACAATACCAATTATACAAATACAGGTACTGGTGTATAAATTAACCTTAGATCATCAGGCCAAGTAATGAGTATATTCTACTCATATTGTAACTGCTGGAAACCCAGTAGCACACCCAAATGAATAAGAAAACAGATCTACCACATGATAAGTGGTTTTTGGAATTAGAAAATCTTTATTTATTTATCCAAGGAGTGAAAATACAAGTTCTTGATACAAGGAAACCCTAATCTCACTCTCTCGGCCTAAGCTCTCCCCTCTTACTCTCTCTCCCATCTGATCCCTAATGCCTTGCCCAAGTACCTCTATTTATAGGCCAATCAACCCTAGTGGTGTACAACTCATTTTTTACTTCAATAACGTTATCGTGGAGGTGCTTTATACTTCACCGGAACATTTTCCATAAAGTTTCTCCCCTTCTTTATTTTGACAACTTTCGTTTAATCGGATAGTTGTCTCTTTCTTGCTCGATAATTTACTTACTTCGCGGGCTATCTTTCTGTCCAAGTAACCTTACTTCGTCCATCCTTATTTCGTGGTCGATATTTTATTGGATACTCCAATTGATCTTTCGTAGTTCAGACTCTCCCAGTGAGTTATTTCGTCAGAAGATGTTATCTCGCACATGATTTTACTTCGTCAGTTAGTCAATAATGGCGACCACGACAAAATTGGGAAATGCCCCAAACTCGGAGTGCAATCTTTAGGATCCGCCCCAATGTCAAAAAATGTTGGAAAACCGCCTACCGTTAGATTTCTCTGTTAACTCCACTTGTGCGACTTCGCACGTGCCAAATAAAGTGAAAATACCCCAAACCGTTACGATTCTACCACGTATGCGAAGACTTCGACGTGTCTGAGATGAGAAGGAAACACGTGAGTTGCACGTGATGTCCAGACACAAATAATATTTTAACCTCCACTGTTTTATTGCCACGTATATAACACGTGTCTGGATTTTGTGGTGAAATGTGTCAGTGTACGGGACACGTGCCCACAGCTTATGGTTACTTGTGTCAGCTACCACACTTGAATAACCAACACGTGTGAATATGCCCTAAATTCACCATTTGGTGGTCGAACAAACAAATTTTTTTTCTGCATCTGAAGAAGAAAAAGAAGGGAAAGACGAGTGACGAGAAAGAACAGGAAAATATTAGGTAAGGTGATGATTTCAGTTAGATTACGATGTTTACATTAAATTTTCGTTAATAAGAATCAATTACTTACTTTTCAGGTGATTAAAAGCTCGAGAAAATGGTTATTAAATAGTTGCATACTGACTTAAAGTTGAAGAAGAAGACGATTGGGGTTGATTCGATCGTCGGAACAAGTAAGTAACTATAACCTTATCCTTTATTTTGCTTGGATTGCATGATCTGTTGTGTTAATTTGTAAATGGAAGAAATGTAATTTTAGGGTTTACATAAAATTTGGTGTTTTTAAAGCGAATTCTTGAATTTAGGGTTGGTTTAATCATGGATTCGTGATTATTGCTTTCAAATTTCGGTTCTTTACTATCCATATTTAGGTTTTCCTTTAACCGAAATTGTTATTTTATTTTAGGGTTTATTTCTTGTAATCGAAAATGAATTTGTTTGATTGTATATCAGGGTAATATGGATAAGAACATCAAAGTTACTGTGAGCAATGGGAATGATAAGTTTACACCTATGTATTTTCTAAATGTTGTTGCTGGTATTAGTGGTCTTAGGTTTATACAAATGGTGAAGGATAGGATGATCATCATGGGTATGGAAGAAAAGTTTAACCTTATGTTGTTTGATAAAGAGAATTTTATGTGTGAAAAGGAAAATGACTTTATTAAAATGTGGAACAAAGGTACCCCAGATGAAGATGGATTTGTTGAGTATAAAGTGTTTAAGGTTGATGGTGATGTATCATTTGGTTGTGTTAGTGATAAAGTTATAAATAGTTCAGTTGGTGGTGCACACAGTGGAAGTGGTAGTGTTTTGTCTAGTCTACATAGTATTCCTCCAAAAAAGGGGTTAGTAAGAAGCTTAATGTTAGGAAGAGTCCAAGACTAGCTGAACTAGCTAAGAAATAGTCTACAAAGCAGCAACAGAAGATAGAGTTCAGACCAACTAGATTGAACTTTGGTAATGAAGATGGGGATGTGCCTGAAGTTATTACAACACAAGCTAGTGTCGCAAATAATATACATGATCAACAAGAAACGAAGTTCTGGGATGATGCTGTTACACAATGTTCAATTATTGAAGATGCTAATATTGGTGAAGACCAAGTGAATTTGCATAATGAGGCGGAAGATCAAGTGTCATCCAGGATGATAGGCCGAATTTCGAGTATGATCTTAGTGCAGATGATGAGGACGATGAAGATGCTATTGATAGAGCGAATTATGAAGAATTTTTGTCCAAGTTTTTTAATAATGAAGATGTTAGGGATGGAGTTGGTGATGTGGAATGGAATTTGGATGGGTCTGGTGATGAGATTTTGGATGATAGTGGTGGGGCTGGCGATGAGAATTTAGCTGATGGTAGTGGGGCTGGTGATGAGGATTTGGGTCAAATTATTGAAGTAAGTGCTGATGGTCATCAGTATGAGATGGATGAAGAGGAAGATGAAGAATGGGAAAAAGACTATGGTGGATATATTGGGAAACAAACTCTGACAATGGAGAATGAAGAAGCACACTGACCCCCGAACTGGAGTGTTGTGTACTAAAATGGCATTTCCGCACATAGTTGCTTTCAGAATCATCTCAAATATGCGATCAAATATATGCGATGAAATTACGAAGAAAGATAAAGAAAGATGCTATGTTGTTTGCAAGTTCAGACACATCAATAATTGTGAGTGGAAAGTGAGTGCAAGAGCCCTTCCTAATTGTAAGACTGTAACTGTCAGGAGGTGCAACTTAGAACACAAATGTAAGGAGACTGGTGCTGATAAAAACCCAAAATGTAATTCTAGATTTGTAGCAGATTACTTGTTGAAGACAATGAATGCTTCCAGTTCTTTGAAGAAGGGTAGAAAAATCCAAAAAAATATCATTTGGCCCCAATTAAAGGTTGACATACCTTATTGGGTTGCAAATGATGCAAGGTACTTTTTTTTTTTTTTTTAACTTTTTTCTTCCTATTTATTCATGTTGAAAACGCATAAATCTTTTTTTTTTTTAGCTAACAGGATCTTCCTATTTATTCATGTTGAAAACGCATAAATCTTTTCAAAAGGCATACTTCAATTAAGAAAATGAAAAAAAGAAAAGGTATAGTAACCTGCATATAACCGACATCTTCCTCTTCAAGACTGATACCTCCAACAAGAATCGGATGACAGGGATCATTTTGAACCATCCTGAAGGGAACGCCACGAACCTCCAACCTTAGGTAGGTCCCCATTCTGAAACTCTCATTCTCCATGCGGGTTAGCTCAACAAAATCATTTCCCTTTTCCGTCTCAGACGATAAAGGGAAAGGATCAGTTGTTCTTCTAACACCAGCTAAATGAAAATCACCAAAACCAGCAATGTGTACCTGTTCCGAAACACCTAAAGTCAATTTGGTGGATAAGAGTGCAAGTGAAGTTTGTGGTAGAAGAACTGAAAAAAAAAAATAAGTGGGCTCTTTAAGAGTCTTGCACATTACTTGAATTTCTTACAAAAAAAGCATCAAAGGTAACGGAAACTGTCATTTCAGGATTAAATAAATGAAACCCTAGTAGAGCATACATGCATCCACCATATACAGAACCAACAGAACAAGTGAACAGAAGCACCAGAAAAAAAGAAAAAAAAGAACTTTAAGGCAGCAAGAGAGAGTAACTGAAAGTGATTGTATATAGGGCTCATCACACACCTAGAAAGAAGAAATCACAAGGAAAATAATCTAGTCTAAAGCAGAAGCAGCTCAGTTTGAAGTCATGCAACGAAGTTACTAGGGTTGGTTTCTAGCATCAAACACCAGGAATGGCAGTTTCCATCTCATTCTTTAGTCTTAAACGTGCTTTAAGTTAAACCTAAAGTTTCTAGATACAAACTACGAAGTCAAATCCATGAAACATACATAAATATTGTAACAATCAGACATTGTCTAATTAAAAAAAATAAAAATTAACAAGATATAATATTTCATGCTGACAAAGTCACGAAACGAGGATATGTTCATAAAGGAACTCTATAGCTCCTATAAACAACGGATTATCTGACGTCGCATGAATGAAAGATATTAAGATTTGAGAGACTTGAAATTGACCTAGTTAGAGGAAGTACCTTAGCTCCGCTCTTAATACTACAACCACGAAGATAACCAAACAGATGAATATTTCTCTTGCAATTTGCATTTTTGTGCACTTTTGAAGAGGTGTAACATCTTTAAAACGGTCTACCAGCATATAAGGATGTGCTGCTCTTCCGTGACGAGAGATGGAACTGGAGCGTCGATATCTCTTCTGCCAGTTCTTGTACATCCCCCATATTGTACCTGTTATACAAAGTAAGGGCAAACAACATCAATAGTCTAAATGATAAAATGTTATAAGCGTACGAATTAGACAGTGCAGTATTAATCAAAAGAAACTTACAAGTCATGCTGAAGACTAGATAGATTGTATGTTACTGCTCCTTGATATATTTCAGTCCGGAAAAGATCCTGGAGACGCTCTTTGGTATCATTCAGTTTTGTTTCATCTTCGAACTCGTCAAGATGCGTGAGAACACCCATAATCTTTGGAAGGTCGTGCGCTTGTAAAAGATTAAGAAACTCGAATGTTTCCTGAAACCATCGACAAAAGCAATTACGATAAAAATACTAAATCCCCCACTTCTTTTTTTTATACAATGTAGTTACATAAAGAAACAAAGCCACATACCGCTTCAAACCCATAACTTGCATCAACCATTAACAACACTAGATCTGCATATTTTGCAGCATCTATCATGGCATCAATATCATCAGGGCATTCTAGTAATGAGTTACCAAACAACATAACCAATAAGTTATCTGCATAACTAGTAATGAGTAAGGTAATTTGTCAGTAGACAAAGAAACAAACCTGTTATGATGGTTACGGGGCCTTGGATATCATTCGCATCTTCTTCCATGGTAAAATGGTAGACTAGAGATTTAATCAACAGGGACTTCCCAACCTACAACAAGCATAAATTAAATTTAAAACCGCAGCAGTCCAGATAATGGTTAGAATCATTACCTCTCTGCTCATTGAAGTTTGAAAATACATCAGGGAGGAAGGGTTACTGACCTTGGGAGGTCCTTGAACGAGAATTAAGAAAGGCGGTGGTGGTGGTGCTTCTGGTTCATGATCATTTCCCCAATACATAGTTCGATTGCCATCATCCCAAACGTCTTCACACTCTTTGAAGTCTCTGTATATCCGGAAAGCTGCTGGACGATCATCAACTTGAGAATTGGGAGAGGACATTTTTGAAATCCCTAAAAAAATCACAAATACAAATTTCTACTTATAAATAAAAACAAAATCCCAACTTTTTAAGAAAATAGAGAGGAAGAAGAACAATAAGAGTCACCTTGTTGCTAATAGACTGGAGAAATTCTTGTTTACAATGAGGAGGTTTTTTAGGTTTCTAGATTTTATCAAGACAATGATGACATTTTTGAAATCCCTAAAAAAATCATTCAAAAATTTCTGCTTATAAATAAAAACAAAATCCCAACTTTTTATGAAAATACAGAGGAAGAAGAAGAGTCACCTTGCTAATAGAAATTCTCCGTTTATTAATTAAGCTTCTCCGTTTCTCTAGAGATCATAACGAGGTTTAGGTTTCTATGTTTTATCAGAGAAGATAGACGGCGAGCAGAATGAAAACCCTCCTCCCCTCCCTCACTTGTAGTAGTGGAATGCTTGATGACATGGAGCTCCATCTAGCCCAAGCCCATTCATTATTCACCACTCCACGAGTCAAGGAAAATTTAGCTGTGAGATGAGCAATGAATAGGTGGATGCCAATTTGGATTTTTATTATAGGGAAAGCTGATTTGTTTAGGGGGAAAGCTAAAATTGTTTGACTACGGTCTATCTATGTTGACTGCTGGTCATTAAAGGGAGGAGTGAAAAATTATCTTTCCCCTTAACAAAACACCGAAATTTACAGTTATGTCCTCAACTTCATCTAATCCTATAATTAATCTACTGTGTATAAGATGCAATCCTATAATTAGTTTCTAATAGATGTTCATCTTCTGTGATTGATGTGCAAGCAAGTTTCGGGATTGCATCGTTGCAATATATTTCTCTAAATTCTCTCATTGGCCGTGTGGCGAAATCTCAATATACTCGTTAAACAGTATAGAGTTTCAAATGTCGAACAGAGTCAGAATCAATTGGGTTTTTGTGCAAAAGAAAATCATCACTGGATTAAAGTAATTGACCATAACCTCATCTATATATAACAACATATTGCCAACTATATTTTATCAAAAATCTGGCACCATTCATTGCAATCTCATATGAATCATATGAAGTTATTACAATGGGAAAGTTGGGCTCATTAGAATGGACATTGGCTTTCGCCTTATCAGGTCCCTAGCTTGCGCACCTCCATGATATACAACAGTCAACAAACATTTCTACAACAAATCCTAATGGATGTATAAAAACTAGGGTGGTAATGATACTGGTAACACATAGGCTGGTTAGCCTTGTCTTAGACTGTTATATCTAATTTTGTGGTTATGTCTGACATGTTATGCGAAAATTCACCCATGGCAATCTGTGAAACATTTTATCGAACACCCATCATGCATACAAACAAAGGTTCACATGCATGTCAATAAAATCCCAAAAACTAAACTTTTTTACTTACCCAAACTTCAAAATGCGTTCCTCATTGGATTAGATGGGACTAAATTCAGAAAGAGCTCTTTTAATTTAAGGAAGATGAAGGAGTTTTAGTTAGAGGGAAATATCTTGTAATACAAAATAATTTTTAAGAATCAATTTCGTTAAATATTTCCCCCTAAACACATAGCAATAATACTAGTTTTCCCCTTAAAATGCTTTCCCCCTAAACAAATCAGCTTTCCCTATAACAAAAATCCCAATTTGGTATCACTAGAGTTCAATCCATCCAAATGGCGGAATTGAGACTTTCACCTACATCCAACCCATTACCAGTTGGATATGACACCCGCTGGTGAGCTGATGAGCGGATTGACATATGCCAATAATATTCGTTTAGTTTACAATCCACTTGATTCGATCAACATATTAAAAAGTGATATGTATATGGGATGTCAAAACAAATGATTTTAACAACATAATAGAGACTTGCTCATATGAGAGGAAAGACGCGCAGAGTTTTATGGAATGGTATGTTGAATTGAGTTGCCGCTTGTAATCAGGGGTGTGTCCGGGCCTCATTAGGACTATGATTCTCAAGAATAAATTTTGCATATTCGGCTTTGTGCTATAATATATGTGCACTTTATACACTTTAAAATGGAATGATTTTTTGGGACCATAGTTTTTTTTTTTGACCATGATTTATTTATTCTCTTCTTCTTCCTCTTTAAGCGACGTTCCTCATTCGATTGAAAAACCCATCACTTTTAATTCTTTATTGAAATAGAGTTTAATTGGAAATTACAGTAGCTTGTTCGGTTATGAATAGTTTAGAAAAAACCCAAGTTTCCAAACCGAACATTCTGAAACCAAGATTCGGTTGGTTTACAAAAAAAAAAAAAAAATCTAACCGAACACCCGGCTGTACAACAATTATGTTGTTTTAAGGTTCGCAAAACAACCATCACTTTTAAGGTCTGGCCTCTTCGAAAAAAATTACCTAGGGAGAGTTCCATCTTTATGTGCATCATAATCTAGTTTCATATTCGGAAAACACAACAATCGAGGCTCTGGAGATTGTAATAATCGGGCCTGCTTACTGGGCTGCAACCAAAACTATCCATCAAGATTAGTTCAAAGGTATTTTAGTACCTCCAATGACCTGCTAAAAACTTAAATGACGATGGCGTTGTCTCGTATATTCTGCTTCGTGCACAATATAGGTGTGTGGCCTCAAGTGAATAGTAAAATAACATACAAGTGTGTTTATCAATGTGACCCCGTGGGATTATTATACCCTTTGAGCAACTAGGTTATTGTTTATTTTCGAACTTCTTCTACCATGTGCAATATGCATTTTTTTTCAAATTTCTAAGATTACAAGGTATTGAATCAACCCCCTCTCAAGAACCCTAGCCCCCTTTTGGTGCCTCACACTCTCTACACATAAGTTTCTCTCTTACTCTCTTTTCAACACAAAAGGAAGAAGAAGACTTTTATTGTCTCCTGATGCCTTTTGAGCCACATAAATTAAATGGGCAAATGGGTAGGGTAAGTGGGCAAACCAAACTGAATACCAAACCCGTACTCAAGGCATAATACAACAAATCTCCACCTTGACTTGAATACCATAACCACTCATCATCATCGTCTTCGCTCAGCCCCCTCAAGGGATCTCAACACCTGTTGACACCAACCAAGTCCAAGAAATGCTTGAACTTGATACTTGGAACCGGCTTCGTCAACATATATGCAGGGTTATCCACTGTAAGAATCTTTAGCATCGATATCCTACCTTCCTCAACTGCATCCTTGATAAAATGATACCTGACATCGATGTGCTTCGTTCTCTCATGATACATCTGGTTCTTGGTCAAGTGAATGGCGCTTTGACTGTCACAAAACAAAGTTGCACTCTCTTGCTTGAAACCCAAATCAACAACCAAACCCATCAACCATATACCTTCCTTCATTGCTTCCGCGGCTGCCATGTACTCTGCCTCAGTTGTAGACAATGCAACTGTGCTTTGCAAAACCGACCTCCAACTGATAGTACTACTAAACAATGTAAAAGTATAACCTGTCAATGACCTTCTTCTATCAAGATCACCTGCATAATCAGAATCAACATAACCCACAACATTTGTTGAATCACCATAGTGTTTATCAAACACTAAACCAACATCTGTACTGCCCCTTAGATACCTTAAAATCCTCTTTATAGCTTTCCAATGAGCCTTCCCAGGATTTCCCATGTATCTACTTACCACACTCACAACTTGTGCGATATCCGTCCTTGTACAAACCATAGCATACATGATGCTACCAACTGCACTTGCATATGAAACCCGAGACATGTAGTCTGCCTCATCTGCAGTTTGAGGTGATTGCCTTCTAGAGAGTCTAAAATGAGCTGCCAAAGGAGTACTTACGGGTTTGCATCTTTCATACCAAAACTTTCCAACACCTTCTCGATGTAAGCCTTTTGGAACAAATACAACTTGCCTTCAACTCGGTTTCTATGAATGTCCATGCCCAATACCTTCTTTGCTTGCACCCAGATCCTTCATCTCAAACTCACTACTCAACCACCTTCGACTTATGTATCTCTGACATGTCTCTGCAAGCTATCAACATATCATCAACATACAAGAGCAAATACACAAATGAACCATCTTGGAGTTTCACGTGGTATACACAAATGTCATACTTACTCCTATCATAGCCATTTGCCAACATAAACGTATCAAAACGTTTATACCATTGCTTCAAACCATACAAAGCTTTCTTCAACAAACATACATGATCTTCCTTTCCAGGAACTTCAAACCCTTTTGGTTGTTGCATATAAATACACTCTTCCAAATCACCATGAAGGAAAGCTGTCTTAACATATAGTTGTTCCAATTCTAGATCTTTCAAAGCAACTATAGCAAGCAACTACACCAAATTCTGGGATTAGAAACAGAACCAGGCCGTTACAAAAATGGGTTGTAACGGCCCTCGCCTGTTGCAAAAGTGGGTGTTACATTTTTTTTGTAACGGCTTTGTGGCCGTTACGAATTTTTTTTGTAACGGCCCTCGTAACAGGCATGAGCCGTTACGAATTTGCCACGTGGTAACAGCTCAGGGCCGTTACGAATTTTTTTGTAACAACGTGGTCGTAACACTCTCAAGCCGTTGCGAACGTTTTTGTAACAGCAAAAAAAATACCGCCAGTCAACATTGACCTGGTCAAAATCGGTCAACACGACCAATTTTGACCAGGACCATGTTAACCAGCAGTTCATTTTCAAATTTTAGGAAATATGCCTAATTCCAATAACCTGCCTACCCTTTTCATTCCATCACATTCATTCAATTCATATAACTTTTCAATCAAAGAAGGACATTCAATTCATATAACTTTTCAATCAAAGAAGGACATTAAAGAAGAACATAAATTCTTCTAAGTACCAAAATTCTTGTAAGTATCAAATTCTAAGTTAAAAAACTTGCTGAGTTCATAGAAACTTCCTACATTGTAACTTACAAAACTTACAATATTGAAAAGCAACAATAAGATGCCAATCAGTTCATAGATAGTTCATAAGCCAAGGCTATCCCACCAAACCTGCAATCAAGATATGTGAATTAGATGAGGCAAAGTAAAGGCTATCGGTACTTACCAAGAACCACATATCAACATAGGGAGATTTCACCTTTCATCATCCTCGGCTTGAAGCATAGGGGAACAGTAGTTGCAATATAGAAGGTTGGATGACGAGGAACAGTAGTTGCCTTGGACCTTTTGACCAGTTATGATGGTTACGACACTTTATGAACTTGAAAATTTTATCTTTTGGTTCCTTCCATAAGTTTAACCCACATCTTGTTATCTGCCTTAGTTTGATAATTCTTGTTATTGAGCTTTTTCAACAAATTTTTCGAACCGCTTTGACGTTTCTTGTTACGGCTCAACTTTCCTCCAACAAATGCCTTTCCCTTACCAACCCGTTTGTGAGCCGAAAGTAGAAAGTAAAAAAGACATGTTTTCGGAAAAGAAAACGATATTTCTCATCAAATCTAATTCACCAAAAGAAGGCTTAAAAAAATCTAAGAAAAATTGAAAAGATTATACCACATGCGAGTTTGATACAAGGAACGAACACTTGTTCGGGGCCGTGCAACACAGAAACTCCATTTTGTTCCGGTAAAACACCGACTAGACACTGTTCCAACACCAAGAATCAATACTGCATCACTACTTGCAAGAATCAATACTAATACTAGAGAGGCCAGTATTAGTATGGAGTATTGGAAAATGGATACCCAATTTTAATTTGGGCATCCATTCTGACTCCGAAGTCAATGGACACTGAAAATGGTATTGTGCCATATTGTGCTTTACCTAGTTAGTATTAGGTTTTAGAAAAAAAAATTGATCGGTAAAGAATTTAGTGTTAGGGTTTAGTAAGATGATCGCCTCGGGTCCTCGCATAAACAAGGGGTCGAGTGTCCGTTTCAAACGATTCTGCCGCCTCCATGTGTCACAAGGTGTAATCACATTCCAAAACTCCATTTTGTTCGAGAAATCATCTTGTTTTGTTACGATGATTTGCTTACCTAAGAACTACCTTTGTTCCAATACCAAGAATCAATACCGCATCACTACTTGCAATATAGAAATTTCATGTATCTAATTATTATAAGGGGAAAGGGCTGGTGCAAAGAGTATTTACAAAGGAAAAAAGGCACTTACATTTCAAATAAGCATCGAACAAACTTCCGGTGACACCTTCAATGGCATTATTAACAGAAGAGTGTGAACACGCTTCTCGTATTTGACATCGTGGAATTGGTGCACAAAAACAAGTGCAACCAGAGATGGTGAGTCATACAACTTCCATACTTCAAATAGTCGATACCCCCGTATAAAAATCAAACATTTAATATATAGTCCCATACAAAATGCTACCATTTCTATTCCTGAACCTTATCCTGGCTAAAGAACCCCGTTATCTCAAAATCCAACCTAATATTCATAATTTGCGAAATCCAAGTAACGCTAGGTACTTCAATATTGAGAAATACGTCCTTACGAGAAATCATAATTCTTATCCAAGATGCAAAAAGTGATGAGCCATCATTTTCATGGTAAAGTGATCCGAGTCCGATTCTTACAAAGATATGAGAGGTTGAAGACCTTTGGCACGGCTTCCTGTCCAAGTTCCATTTAATACTTTCCGACAATGTCTTTGTCTAAACACTAGTCTAATAGTAAATCATTATTATGTCCATGTAAGCCATAACACGGTCTCGAATCAAAATAATTGCAATCTCTAGTTTGGCTTAAAGAACAAATTATGTGCATGTAAGTAGAAATAAAAAAGATCCAGTGTTAACTTACATGCTATCACTTTTCCTCGTCGCTTCCACCGTGTCCTTCATCGTTGTATTAACTTTATATTGAATAATAGACTGACAATAGAAAAGAGAAAAATGACTATTACGAAGAGATAAGAGAAAAGTGATTGCCAAAACAGATCAAGGGTTAACAAGCCAGGCATTTCAGCAAGTTATTCATTCTGTATAGATGGGTATTCAACATCCACTCCATGTACAAATCAATAAAAGACTATTGTATAAAACAAAGAGATTACCTCTTTCTAAGTACGATCCCTTCCGTCATACACTCTCCCGTTCCGTTTTTTTCATAAAGACCACATATTGCATATGGTAGGGACACCCACCAGCACAATACTAAGTTCAACGTTCATACATGAACACTATTCCCATAAGTGCACCGCATTTTGCCTCATCTTCAGATGAAGCCTACATGAAAAGAGAAAAAAGTGAAGCACAATTTGTCACAAGAATAGCCGTTAGCCACCACTTGCAGCAATCAGAGGGCAACCAATTTCTATTGAACTATAACCAATTGAACCTTAATCCACATTCTACGTTAATGAGATAATACATGAGTTAACTATAACTAAGTTCATTAATATTAACAGATCCAAGAACCAACATTACCAAACCACAAAACTACCACATATCCACCACCACCCACAAGCAATGACCACTAAATTACATTATCTTGCATCGCTTTGTCACATCCACCTGATCATATTTAGTTCTCAAAATACCATCAATTCATGTTGTATAATAGCCAACCTAGGGGAAATGATAATTTGATTCAAAGGTGCTCCTTACTACCAATAACCATCATGCAAGTCAATGTCAGTGAAACGGTACTTATCTCCTCTTCCAGTTCATTCAGTTACCCTTAATCACCATCAAGGAAAACACAGGACCTGTACAGATGAAGTGTAGACGAAGGTAAACTAACTGAAACAAAAAAATCTTAGATTGAACCCACGACAGAATCCAAATCGAAACAGAATGGATCAACAGCAAACCATGTCTATCACTTTTGCACTCGCCTGCAAAATTTAAGCAAAAATATATTAGAAATCCTAAAGAAAAAATCAAAATGAACAAACAAAACGAACAAACAAAAAACTTGGTTAAGTCTTTAACTAAACAAAGTCCGAAACCCAAAAACTAAAAAACCAAAATCGAACAAATAGGAAAAAATTGATTACCATGTTCATAATCGGGGTGTAGTTATTTGGTATGAATTTGTTGCACTCCTATGAGGCTATGAGCCTCCTTTTACGTGAAAAATGGAAGTGTTTATTACTCCAATATGTGACATCAAATCTTATCTCCTTACCTAGGGTTTTCCTGTTTCCCTAAACTACCCTGGCTTGGCAATAGATTTTTACCCTGGCTTGACAGCAGGTGAAACTGAGATTGACAAATTTGGGCTATGATTTACTAACACCCAAAAAAAAATCTTTGATTCATCCCTGGCTTAAGCCAGGGGAAGTCTGTGCATACATCCGCCACTGGTTCTTTGGGACTTTTTCTCAAACACTTGTTCTGCAGATTTGTTGGTATCGGGAGGTATGCTTTTCCTTGTTGTATATTCAGCTCTTCCTATAAATTTTTCACATGCACATTCAAGTTTAACAATAACCCAAGTCTCCTAAACTTTCAAAAACTCTGATTACTCAATACGATGAAGAAATTCATTCACATACACACATAACCAATTAAATCAAGCATGAACTAACCAATATAATTGAAACCAGTCCACTTGAAAATCATATCAAGCATGGTCCATAGATACAACTACAAAGAATAAAATATGAATCTCCAATAACTAATTAACGAAATCAAGCAAAGCATCAACGAACATGACATCACTGATCCACTACTATATTGATTTCTTTCGATAATTCAAATTGACATCACTGATCCACTACTATGTTCAGTAAGAATACAAAGAAGCTTTTACTGAAGCAAAGGGACAAACACCTTACTTACATTAACCAAGCTTTTCTACTGATTTCCAAACCAAATTCATATCAAACTCTTACCCACTTCTCCTAATTCTCGGTTTCTGATTACTCCATAATCTTCACCGACATTATAACAAGGTCAATACATCTACTCTTATCAGCTGATTTTCCAAGAAGCGAAAATCACCGGAGAAA
This sequence comes from Papaver armeniacum, assembly GCA_023531295.1. Taxonomy (NCBI): domain Eukaryota; kingdom Viridiplantae; phylum Streptophyta; class Magnoliopsida; order Ranunculales; family Papaveraceae; genus Papaver; species Papaver armeniacum. The sequence goes on along the minus strand of JAJJWW010000301.1, from coordinate 192,938 downwards.
ATAAATAGAGAAGAAAAGTGAAAGAAAAGTGAAAATAAGGAATTTCCCCAAATCCCTAAAATCCCCTCCCCAACACAAATATTTCTTTTTGAGAGATTTTGATAAATATTTACACGTGAAAATCCCTCAAACTGAACAATAAACCCTAAATCTGATTAATAAACTGAAACCCTAAAATCGAAAAACTTAAACCCTAAAACAGATAACAAAATACTTACACAGATGATGAAATACATATGATGAAATCGAAATCCTAAACTCTATTTAGCAGACTCTATTAACAGATGATGAAAATCATGAAATCGAAATCCTAACCTGATTAACAGATGTGAATCTTCACAGAAGAAAACAGAGAGAAGAGAGGCAGAAGGAGAAAATAAAAGTGAAATACAGATGTGAATCGAAAACCTAAACTCGATAATCGATTAACAGATGATGAAATACTGAAATGAATCTTCAATGAAGAAGAAAGAGGGAAGAGAGGATGGAAAACAAAAAAGAAAAGAGAAATGAAAAAATGAGGAGGAATAGTCGAGAAGGGGGAGAAAATGTCTTAAGCCAAGGGGAGAAACATCTCTAGTTCAACTAGTGTGGGGTGGAAAAAATAGGTCACGCATGTGAATGGCACACGCCAAAATTCAGGGTGTTACGACCCAAGTGTGACCGAGCGTGTGACGGACACGCCTATAAAAAAATTCGTAACGGCTTAACCCTGTTACGAATTTTTGAAAAATTAGTAACGGCTTATGCCTGTTACGAATTTTTTGTAACGGCCGTTTGTAACGGGAATTTTGTAACGGCCCATAAGCCGTTACGAATTGCTGTTACTAATCCGGGAATTTGGTGTAGTGGTTCTAATAAAACTATGTTTAACAACGGGAGAAAGTACCTCATTGTAATCAATGCATTCTCTTTGTGTAAACCCGTTTGCCACAAGCCTTGCCTTGTACCTTGTTCCTTCACCATCTGAAGTGCCTTGTTTCTTCTTAAAAACCCATTTGCTTCCAACAATTTTCTGTCCCTTAGGTCTTGCAACTATCTCCCAAGTGCCATTCTTGTCAACAGACTCAATTTTTTCAATTGCAGAAGCTTCCCATTCTGATGATTCATCACTACTGATTGCTTCTTCATAGGTCCTTGGCTCATCCCTATCAATGCTCTCACCCACTGCAAGTGCATACGCAACCAAAACAGCATGGCCATATCTCTGAGGTGGTCTAATTTCCGTCCTCACTCTGTGTCTAACAAGATAGTACTCATGATCTTGTGCTTCATCTTCCTGGGCAGGATCTTGCTCATCATCATCCGAAACAATAGTATCATTGTTTCCTTGAACTTGCATCTCAAGTTCCACCTGGTCACCAAGCTCCACCTTATCACTAACACCCTCTTCAACTCTTTCATCTAGTTCTTCATTCTTTGGCTTTAACATCGATTGCTCATCAAATTTCACATCTCTACTGATAAAACTTGTTTGATCTCTCTTCCGGACACCATAACCTGTAGCCTTTCACACCCTTTGCATACCCACATCCCAATTCAAAAATTATTACACAAAAATGCAATTAAAATTTTATAAATTTTGGATACCTAATCGTATTCTTCTAGGTCAAGTGACATTAATTTAGAGAAAATGGGTATCAAAACAGAATAATTCCAAAGTAGAATCAAATTAAAATCATAAAAAATGAGAAGAATTAATCAAACTAAAATCAAAGAGAAGCATAGGTGAGGAATTACTCTGAAGCCTAAATCCCCAATTCCTGCTACTGCGATTACACTCTGGAAATTGCTAATACGGTTTCCCGTTGAAGAAGAAGAAGAAGCAACGATTAACGCAATCAATTCCTCAATCATGGTCGATTTCCTTGATTTTTCTAGGTTTTCTTCTCTTCTCTCGTTCTCTCCGTCTCTCGATTTCAGAGAGAAAATGTGAGAATCCGCTAGATTTATTAGTTTTGTTTGAAGGTCAATTTCGACATTTCCTTTGTTCCGTGTTTTTTTAGCTGTAATCGGATTCTTTTCCGTCGATACTGGTGAGGGAATGAAAAAGAGGGAATTGAGGAATTGGATTCCCAATTCCGAGAGAATATCGAATGTTTGGTTCGGGGTAATTGGGGCCAATTCCTGGGCGTCCAACAACTTGAACCAAACGCGCTATTAGTATATAAAGGTATGCGTAGTTCACATTCAAACTCTGGGAATTGTAAAAACCGGGCCTGCGCTTTGGGCTTCAGTAACGGAACTAGTCAAAGGGCTTTTTCGTAACTCAGTCAATCTTTCCTATAAAATCAACTAAGCTCTAGGGTTTCCATAGAAGTTTTTAACAGAGTAAGAATAGATGACTTTGTGGAGTGAGTGAGGCGGCGTTGAGGGAAAGACTATTACGAGTCGTTGTTTCCTATATCTGATGGGAAGTTATGATGAAAGTAGTTTTGGTTACCTCAGTGAAGCTTGGAGATTAAATAGAAGAGAGACACAAATCTTTGAAATTGTCATAATGACTTATCCTCTCAAATCTATGTTGCCAAAGTATACGGTCCAGGTCCAGCAGGTGAGTTAACCGTCACCTCTGAGATAAATCTGGAAATGAAAAGATGGATTTAGCGGAACGTTTTTGTTTAGATACAGGATAGATCTCAAATCTTAAAAAAAAGTTTGAATTTCTGATAATATCTACTGTTAGTTTTGATTTATAAATGTTGTTTGGGTTTTTAATGATATGAATGTAATGGCAGTAGATATATTAATAATATTTTTAATTACATATTTTAATTATCAAGTCTGGAATAGAGATGGTGTAACCATCATCCAAGTCAAAAATAATGAAACTAAAAAGATATGCCAAACTACAAATCAGCTTCCTGCTTTGAACTAATGAAAGGAAGATAATAGTCTCAAATTCAAGAAAAAGATGATTGTAAATAATTTGAACAAGATCTTACAAGTGATTATGTCCAAGAATTCAATGTACTCCTTCCTGATTGGATATCCGTTATTCACATAACAAGGAAGATTATGATGTTCCTTCTCACTGGGAGAAGATCCAAGGGTTTGATATTAAGAAATATGGCTGCAGCATTTGCTTATCATCCTACAATGAAGGGAGGGATTTGCCTCTCAAGGTTGTAAATGTGGAAAGAACTGCCGCCGGTAGCGTCACTGTTACACATTTGCTCACTCCAACAGAAATAGATGCTCTTGGGAATTCTCCAAAGACACCACATTTTAAAACAATTTGTGTTCAAGCACTGGTTAGATCTATGGCTATGGCGTTTAGGAGGGATCCTAACCACACCGGAGGGCACATTAGAAGTAAGTTTGAGTTTCCTATATCTTTGTTTTATGAAAATCCTGTGGTTATGCCGAAATTTGATTTGACTTGGACTTTTTTTGTTCTTGAATCAGTTGACCTTCTCAGCCGTAGTGGAATCAAAACTGTGTTGCAAGAGAGCGCAGTATTTATATACTTTAAAATGACAAAGCAGTCATCAACTGTACCCTGAGCTGCAATTCACATTCCTGTGTTAACTGGGCCTTGCACAATAGTCCAAGGGTATTTTAGTAAATCATCCAATTCTTCTTATAAATCAACCAAGCTTTTCTAGGGTTCGGCAGAAGAAGTTGTTTACATTGAAAATCACCCGAATGAACGACTATTAACCACAGTATTTATACACTTACAAATGACAAAGCAGTCATCAACTGTACCCTGAGTTGCAGTTCACATTCCCCTGTTAACTGGGCCTTGCACATTGGGCTGCAACATTATTACTAGTCCAAGGGTATTTTAGTAAATCACCCGAATCTTCTTATAAATCAACCAAGCTTTTCTAGGGTTTGGCATAAGAAGTTGTTTAGATAGAAAGAGTAGAGACCATCAGCAGTGTGAGTGAGTGCGGCGGCATTGAGTGAAAAACACAGATGGGAAGTTATGAAAGTAGTTTTGATTCTATGTGTGAAGCATTACAACTAGGTTGGAGATCAAATAGAAGAAAAGCACAGATCTTACAAAATTGTCATAATGACTTATCCTCTCAAATCTAAATTGTTACTGGTCCATGTCTGGGATGGAATTTCACCATCCATGGAATTTCACCACCCTAGCTACAAATGGATTTGGTAGAATGCTGTTTTCTAGATGTGGATTATTCTAGAAAAAAAAAAAAAAAAAAAAAAAAAGTCAAGGCTATTGAAATTATTTTATTTGTTGAAATTGGTAGATCTATAAAGAAAAAAATGATTTTATGTTAATGAATTTCTGGGAAATATCTACTCAGTTACTAATGTTTAGTTTAGATTTATGAATGTTGTTATTATAGTAATGTAAATGACAATTAATGGAATTTTCACGTTCTGAAGCTTGTAAAGATATAGATTCTCGAGTAACTTTAAGCTTCCCAACTCATTCACCTTTGAAATCTTTGCTTGTATATTCAAATCTGGATCAAAACCATGTCATTCTCTCATAGAAAAAGCCCCATTTCAACAACAAACATTCTTGTTTGAAACCCTTGCTTTTTAGCACCTGTAATTCTTTGGATCAACCATTTTTTTAGCACCTGTAATTCTTTGGTATACGAGTATATAAGTCTTGATGTAAATGAGAATTAGTGGTGGTTCTGAACCACTTTAAACCATCACGTTTGTTTATGTGGATTTTTCCATATATATTTTTTGATCTGGCAATGGTCTTTTCCTTTGTAGTAATTGCCAATGCGATAGTAAAAATGTATTTACTTATGACGATAATATTAGCGTAGTTTGAGATCCACTCTGGTTACCATATTACAAAGTTATGTGTATATGAATCTTAAGACAAGTGTTTTGAATAACATATAATTGAGATTGGATTATATGATAGGAAAAACGACTGGTTTTTTGTGTAATGGTTTGTTGAATTGAGTTGCCTGTAATGAGAATTATGATTCTGGTGAATGATACAATCATGTATAGTAGCTTTGAGAAGTATGGAGTTCATTTGATTTGTTTTGACTTTTGAATTTTGGACTTTACTAGCTATTGAGTTGTCTTTGGTACCCCGCCACTCCAATGTTCTCGGACAAGAATGAAATTGTTTGTTGCTCTAAACATAAAATATATAGTATGCCAGTGATGGAATCTCAACTGCTATTATTCTTATACTAGTCAAATGAGCTGAAACTTAGTATTTGGTTTTGTGCTCTAATATATATTCCCTCCGTCCTAAATTATGAGTCCGCTTTGACTAAGTCAAGATATTAAGGAGACCGGAAGAGTGTACAAAACTACCCGATTAAATGATATATTATTACTAAAATTAAAAAGAGCATATGGTAAGAAAAATACATTGGTATAATTATAATACTTATAGAAATATTATAATATTACTAAAACTCATTAATGAAGTTCGTATTATTGTCCAGGTATTTCTCATTTGGGTAGAATTTTGTTACTTGCGACCGCTAAACTATACTATGACCATTATATTTTGTCTTCTCGCTCTCTGAGTCCAGCAGGTGACCCTCTCGGTCCCTTGTTGTTTGCCTTGACACTTCACCCCCTGGTGAAGATTATCGCTTCCATTTGCAAACTTGATTTGCACGCCCGTACCTTGATGATGGTACAATTGTTGGTGATTCACTTGAGGTGGCCAAGGCCTTGCGCATAATTATTCGATATGTTCAAGAGTATAAATATCTATAAATATTTAGATTTTATGTATAAATTTATAAATATATAGATTTTGTGTTAAAAAAAAAAAAATGTTAGATTGTAGGAAGTATCCCCTCATAGAGTATCTGAGAGGTATCCCAGAGTATCCCTACCCTTATTGTAATTAAAAAAATGTGACACTTTAATGGAGTATCTGATACGTATCCCCAAATATCTGATACTGATACGGCGCCGATACGGATACGTCACAAATTTTGAAGTATTCGTGCTACATAGATCATTTGTTGGAAGTTTGCAATCATTGACATTAGCATAATTTAGACATTAACATCTCATCGCAGTACCTCAAAAGCCGTATGTTTCTAGTTAGGAATTGGATTGGGACAAAGTTGGTGATTGATTCCGCCAACGAAGTAGGTAATTGTATTGGATAAAATTTCAGGATGTGTTCATATATATGATTCCGGTAGTGTTTGTACTTGTAACTTTAGCTTATTTGAACAATTTTTAGACAACTTGCGCTTATCTTACCCTTTCAATTGTTAGACAAATTTTCTTTGTGGATTTTATTTACTAGTACAAATTGCTAGTTTAGATGTACTACATCTATAAATGTTGTTAATTTTTTTTGATAGTTTAGTGCCTGATGGAATCTACATGTCAATGCTGTTTACGGTTTGATTTGATATATCTCATTTTTCCTATTCAGGGCTAGTGTTAAACCGTTAATTTCTTACTTGAATAGTGGCATTGACAGCAATTAACCCTTGTGAGGATGCATAACTTAATCCAAGGCTCCCACCCTTCATAAGCTGAAGATATGTAATGGGTCTTCAACTGACATAGCACGCACTGCAGAGTACTCTACGAAGGACTTTTCGCTTCTGCTTACTAGGAATTGTATATGCGTCGTGTGGATGCCTCCCAAGGTACAATTATTTATGTGGATGGTGTTACAAAATGCCATTGCTACAACAGATAACCTTATCAAAAGGGGATGTGAAATCCAAAACTCAAGATGCAACTTCTGCAGAACAGAGGAGGAAACAATTGCTCACATCTTTTTGCACTGCCCATATGCCTCAGAAATCTGGAACTACTTCATTAAAGGATTCAATCAGAAATGGGTTCAGACCAAAGACATGGAACATCAAATACTGGCATGGAAACTAAGGAAAGGGATAAACAGGGGAAGAAAGATATGGCCCTTGTTAATATTTGATATCATCTGGGTAATATGGAATGAAAGAAACCAAAGGGTAATGGCAGGAAAAAGGGGAAGAGAAGCTACATTGGCCATTGATGAAGTTAAAAGCACCATATATTTATGGACATCAACTTCAAACTGGTTCAAATTTATTCAGTTCAGTCAACTCATGACACACTGGAAAGTGATAATGGAAGGGAAAGTATATCTGAATTATAACTGAATTGTATTCTGTAATTTATTTTATTTTCTTAATAAAATCATAATCTTTTCTCGCAAAAAAAAAAAATGCGTGGTGTGGAGACTGATGAATGCACGAGTCGTTTCAACTTAGATTAGCTAGGTTTGGATATATCAAAAACAAAATAAAATCATTAATACAATGTACACATCAGAATATGTAACTTTGACGAGTATGGGGGTCATTTGATTTGTTTTGACTTTTTGAGGTTTGTGTCAAGGTTTGGACACTTCTAGCTATTGAGCTTTCTTTGGTACCCCGTCAGTCCAATGTGCTCAGAGTAGAATGAATTTTTTTATTGCTCTATACATATCATACTAGGCCTGTGATGGAATTTCAACTGCTGCTATTCCTATACTGATCAAATGAACTGAAACTTCGCATTCGGTTCTGTGCTCTAACATAAAGGTATGCGTGAGGCTGCGATATTGCTATGCAGGTGCGGTTTTTATACAGTTTATAATGACAAAGTAGTCATCAACTGTACCCTGAGTTCTCACATTCAAACTCTGGGAATTCTAATGACCGGGCCTGCGCTTTGGGCTTCAGCAACGGAACTAGTTAAAGGGCATTTTGGTAACTCAGTCAATCTTTCCTATAAAATCAACTAAGCTCTAGGGTTTCGGTAGAAGTTTTTACAAAGTAAGAATAGAGGCCAGCACTATGACTTTGTGAGTGAGTGAGGCGGGCGTCGAGGAAAGACTATTAACCGGAGTTGTCTGCATATTACAAGTCGCCGTTTCCTAGATGGGACGTTATGATGAAAATAGTTTTGGATACCTGAGTGAAGCTTGGAGATCAAATAGAAGAGACACAAATCTTTGAAATTGTCATAATGACTTATCCTCTCAAATCTATGTTGTCAAAGTATCTCAGATAAATCTGGAAACGAAAAGATGATGAATTTCTGGGTGATATCTATTGGTAGTTTAGATTTATAAATGTTGTTTGGGTTTTTGATGATATTAATGTAATGGCAATGGAATCTTTTGGTAGAAACTCCGATTAGAATAAGCCAAAGTGATTGATGATAATGCTTGTCATTTCTTGTATTTTTAGTTTCATTTTGGTTATATTGATAATTATTTTAATTACTTATTTCAATTATCAAGTCTGAAATAGAGATGGTGTAATACAAGGTATATAGTAAGTAGTAACTAAAAAGATATGCAAAACTACAAATCAGCTTCCTGCTTTAATAGTCTCAAATTCAAGAAAAAGATGATTATAAATAATTTGAACAAGATCTTACAAGTGATTATGTCCAAGAATTCAATGTACTCCTTCCTGATTGGATATGCGTTATTCACATAACAAGGAAGATTATGATGTTCCTTCTCACTGGGAGAAGATCCAAGGGTTTGATATTAAGAAATATGGCTGCAGCATTTGCTTCTCATCCTACAATGAAGGGAGGGATTTGCCTCTCAAGGTTGTAAATGTGGAAAGAACTGCCGCCGGTAGCGTCACTGTTACACATTTGCTCACTCCAACAGAAATAGATGCTCTTGGGAATTCTCCAAAGACACCACATTTTAAAAACAATTTGTGTTCAAGCACTGGTTAGATCTATGGCTATGGCGTTTAGGAGGGATCCTAACCACACCGGAGGGCACATTAGAAGTAAGTTTGAGTTTCCTATATCTTTGTTTTATGAAAATCCTGTGGTTATGCCAAAATTTGATTTGACTTGCACTTTTTTTGTGCTTGAATCCGTTGACCTTCTCACCCGTAGTGGAATCAAAATTGTGTTGCAAGAGAGCGCAGTATTTATATACTTTAAAATGACAAAGCAGTCATCAACTGTACCTGAGCTGCAATTCACATTCCTGTGTTAACTGGGCCTTGCACAATAGTCCAAGGGTATTTTAGTAAATCACCCGAATCTTCTTATAAATCAACCAAGCTTTTCTAGGGTTTGACATAAGAAGTTGTTTAGATAGAAAGAGTAGAGACCATCAGCAGTGTGAGTGAGTGCGGCCGCATTGAGTGAAAAACTATGTACCAGAGTTCTTCAGATTAGGAGTTTCCGTTTCCTAGATCAGATGGGAAGTTATGAAAGTAGTTTTGATTCTATGGGTGAAGCATTACAACTAGGTTGGAGATCAAATAGAAGAAAAACACAGATCTTACAAAATTGTCATAATGACTTATCCTCTCAAATCTAAATTGTTACTGGTCCATGTCTGGGATGGAATTTCACCACCCTAGCTACGTATGGATTCGCTAGAATGTTGTTTTCTAGATGTGGATTATTCTGAAAAAAATAAAATACAGCAGGTCAAGGCTATTGAATTTATTTTATTTGTTGAAATTGGTAGATCTATAAAAGGAAAAAATGATTTTATGTTAATGATTTTTTGGGAAATATCTACTCTGTTACTAATGTTTAGTTTAGATTTATGAATGTTGTTATAGTAATGTAAATGACAATTAATGGAATTTTTGTAAAGATATAGATTCTCGAGTAACTTTAAGCTTCCAAACTCATTCACCTTTGAAATCTTTGCTTGTATATTCAAATCCGGATCAAAACCATGTCATTCTCTCATAGAAAAAGCCCCATTTCAACAACAAACATTCTTGTTTGAAACCCTTGCTTTTTAGCACATGTAATTCTTTGGATCAACCATTTTTTTAGGGCGGGTCGGCGGGTACTGGTATACGAGTATATAAGTCTTGATGTAAATGAGAATTAGTGGTGGTTCTGAACCACTTTAAACCATCACGTTTGTTAGTGTGGATTCACATAAACCCTGAACAATTTATAGATACAAATCAAAACCCTAGACTAAATTTTACTCAAAATCAAAACCCCTGAACAGTTGAGATACTTTTTTAATCTATTAGAGAAGCAAATTGGAGCTGCAAATCAAGATGGGTTTGTTGTTGGTTGAAACAATTAGGGTTTACAGGAAGTATTCGAGTTGGTGATTGAGATGAGTTTCAAGGGGTTTGACTGATTGACATTGGTAAGAACTACTTCCGGGTCAATTCCACGCCCTAACTGAATTTTTTTTTTTATAATACAGAAAAACTGGGAAATTTCTCAATTTCAATCTTTTATAATACAACAAATTCCCTATAATGCGATTTCAATCTTTTATAATACGATTTGGGATTTCAATTGTGATTTTGATGCTGCTAACTGGGGTTTCGCTAGACAAATTAGGATGTATCTTTCTTTACTTCGATTAAATTTTGACAGAGTTCTTCTGTTTTTGGACAGATGGTACTCCCTATTGCAGTTGAGGATGAGAGGTCAAGATATTGCAAGCTCTTACAACTCGTGGTTCAATTTCATAATGCATTCAAGGATGATTCCTATGTGTACATAGCAATGGAGTAAGTCTTCATTTAGAGCTACTTCACAGTTAAAAATGTATTATTGCAGTTTGTCCACTTTCTGATCCTGTGTTGGATGATCAAACTTTAAAATGAACTGCCAACAGAAAGCGTAATTGTCATAATGCACTTCGTATCTGGTGAAAATTGGCATGACGTAGATAAAATGATGTAGTTATGTAGGGAGCATCCTATACTCGATTTTATTTCACGTTAAGCCTTAATAGTAAAAGGCAATGAGGGTTGTGAAAATCTTCAGAACTACAGAAACTATAAAAGATAATAGCTCAAAATTGGAAACTAAAATTAACTTCATTCCCAGCAATATCAAGGCATCTTATCTCATTCGCATCATTCAAATCTTCTCTGGGTACCAAGCAGAGGCTAAAAGTGTATTATTTCACTTAAAGCTATCCAAGTAGGGTTTTAACTGAGACACATCTAGGACAGTGACAAATCTCCTAGTGCAGTGCATATCCAGAGTAGCTTCAAAACTCCGATTAATATATCTTGATTGAGATTCTAGCTCTGTCTATGTGTTGCTACATATTTCATAGTGAGCGGAGCTATATGAATGCACTTTGGTCCACTTATATCATTTTGTTTGGCAGTTTGCTTCCGAACTCCTCCTCTTTGCACTCTTATATAAACCGATTTTTGATTCTTTCATCGAGTCTATGTTTGTTGTGAAGACACAAGGTAGATCCCAAATGCAGATGTATTTACTTAAATATTTATACAGAGCATATTTTTTCTTGATTCATCACTTAGTTTACTTTGTTTGTGGATCTGCAATGTTTTGCTTACTTAGGTTATTGCACTGTTTGGTGTAGTTTCAGTGAATATTGGTGGTTAGAAAGGATATTCCGGGTTATTGCAGGTGATGGAGGAAATGGTTGTCCAGTGTTGGTGATTTGCAAATTGAGATTAGTTGGTCTTGTCATTGCAGGAAATATTACATGGCTAGAAGGGACTAGAGCTGCAGAATGGGGTTACATACTGGAGATTATTCTGGTTGCACATATGAAAATTCAAGACGACCAGGAAAGTTCGTTGATTTTGTTTATCACGAAAATGCTCGTATTCTTCTTCATGATGAAAACATATACCGGTTTGAATGTGTATGTGTCTCTCCAACCCTTTCTTATATGCCTTTATCTTTATGATTCCTTTAAGTTGACTCGGGGAACCGATTTTGATAGGTTCTCGTTTGTGCTTTATCATTTGCGGACTTCACCCAACTCATTTATAAATCCAGTTGATGGACCGTAGTCGTGAAAGCCCGAAGTTACCTGTTTCTATGGATCCTCATTTCTCTCTTATTTGCACAATGACTTCCTCTCGCTTCTTCCCGACGGGAAGGAGGCGCATGATGTTTTCTCACAGTACGGGAACTTTTTAATGATTAGCCAAAGCTTTTGATGTTGAACTTTTCGTGGCTTAATTTCATTATGGTGTTGCGAGAAACAAACAAAAATACGCATGCGGGAAGAACTTTCTCGGTGAATACAATGCCATGGATGGAGTTCGAGTTGTCAATGGTTTGGAGTGCAAGATATCTTGCGTGACATCCAAGGTATGCATCATCCATACACCGTCAGACGCTCTTTGAATTTTATTCTTAAATTTAGGACAATTTGAGTAATCATTTGTCATTAATTTATTTTGTATGAATATCTGGAAGTATTTGTAGTTGATTTAGGTAATTCAGTGGCAAAATTAACTCAATCGATACCAATTATATTACTAATGTTGGTTCCTGGTATCGGTACTAAAAAACATAAAATTGGAAATGGACAAATGCCTGGCTTCTTTGCTTTTCCTATTTAACTTCCTACCTATGTTGACAACTTAACTATTTGACTCATGAAATGTTCACATGGGGCAGGTCTCTTATGTTCTAGACACCGAAGATTTCTTATTTCAGATTAAAAGAAAATCGAAAAGTGTAACAGAGGGTACCACCAACTCAACATGTCACGAGCAATCAAAGCCGTTAAACCGTTACCACCTAAAAATAGAACGATACCAAAAGTTCCTGTCCTGGATCCTAATGTATATGCTTAAGGTAAAACTTCTTCAACTCTCTCTTGAAGAAACAACTATGTTTTACTCGGATTTGTAAAGTATATTTTCGTAAATTTGCAGATTTCAAGAGATGGGATGAGGTAATCCAAAGCTGAAAAAAGAAGCGCATAATGTAGTGCAATTTGGTGTCGAGAGAAACTTTGTTGTTGATAAGGCGTAACTTGCTTTCTTGAATTCCTCTTACCAATAAGGAATATACAACTTTGAAAGAGGTAGAGAAAGCAAAGTGTAGTATTTTTGTAAGTTCGTTTGTTCTAGTGTTGTTTTTAAAGTCTTTTTTCTTCTTCCCTTCCTGTAGTTTGAATAATACCGAGTCGATAGCGGACTCGGCTAACTCATTCTTTACCTTGACCAGTTGACTAAAGTTTGACTAGCTTGATCGTTAGCTATGAATGATAGTACCGTAATCGAGAAGTTTCCGATAATCGCAAAGAGTTGTTTTGTTTGAACATCTCTTTGTTTTATAATTTCTCTAATAAGTTCTTCGGTCGGCCCTCCCACCGTGGCAACGGTTGTACTAGTATGATAGGAAAAACGACCGGTTTTTTATGTAATGGTTTGTTGAATTGAGTTGCCTGTAATGAGAATTGTGATTCTGGTGAATGATACAATCATGTATAGTAGCTTTCAAAATTATGGAGTTCATTTGATTTGTTTTGACTTTTGAATTTTGGACTTTACTAGCTATTGAGTTTGTCTTTGGTACCAAAATCACCTCAATGTGCTCGAGAGAAGAATGAAATTGTTTGTTGCTCTAAACATAACATATATAGTATGCCAGTGATGGAATCTCAACTGCTATTATTCTTATACTAATCAAATGAGCTGAAACTTAGTATTTGGTTTTGTGCTTTAATATAAATACAGGTATGCGTGAGGCTGCGATATTGCTATGAGAATGCAGTATTTATACCCTGTGCGCAGTTTACATTCCAACTCTGGAAGTTCACATTCCAACTCTGGAAATTGTAACAACCGGAATTGCAGTGACCATAGTGACCATCAAAACGAGGAATTGCAGGTTGCACAAAAGTTTCCGACGCCATTACTGATAGTTACTCGACTATCACTCTCACTCTCACAACAATGACAAGAAAAACTCACACAGGAATAAAAACAAACACTTTATGACCACCTAGCTCGATGCCGGATATTGGATATGAAACCTATTCTCGAGCACACAGAGAAATGAAGAAGAAGATACTTGTATTATTGCTTATCTTCGGATGTGACAAGACATGAGAAACCCCTAACATTCATTTCGGCATCAAAGAAAAAGGTGTAATTGATGGTGTTGCTAGACAGTTTGCACGCTCGTACACTACCATAGGTTCTGTTTTTAGGCATTTATACAAGAATTTCAAAAAGAAGTTCCCTGGTCACACTTAGAGACATTGGTCCGGAGAGCAAAGAAAGAGTTACAATGAAATTGACTATAAACATTGGATGAATGAAGTGGCAAAGTACAATCCAGATCTCGCGTGACATGGTTAGAGAAACATCCTCTTGAAGAATGGACTAGGTGGAAGTTTGATCACACTTCTTGTTGTGAGCATGTAAGCAACAATTTTAGTGAGTCTTTTAATAATTGGATTATCAAGTTTAGGCACTTGCCTATTTGTAGGTTTGTGATGGAGTATGAGAAGTTATTAATGGAGACATTGTATTTGAGGAAGCAATTAGCAAAAAATTGGTCTCAAACAGGATTGATGGAAAGGGCAGAGGGTAGACTTTCTAGACATAGAGACAATGTGAGATTTTTTAATTGTTATCCTTCAACAGAATGTATGGTTAGTGGAGAATGACAGAGAAATGACTTGGAAAGTTAATTTGCTTAGGCGTGAATGCAATTGTGGAGCATGGCAAGTTGGCGGTGTGCCATGTGTTCATTGCATGAACATCATGATGGATAGAAGATTGGACGAATATAGGTAATGCTGAGAGTTACTTATGGGTATACATTTACATTCTCTTGTAATTACTTTTTTATGTAAGTTCTCTACTTAATCATTTGGTGTTTTTGTTGACAGCTACGTGGATCCATGCCATTTAGTCACCAAATACATAGCGTCTTATGCTGGGAATATCAGTCCTATAGCAAATCCAGTGACATGGCTTGAGGTTGAGGTAAGAGTGTAACTTAGCATCTTGTAATTGTTATTTATGCATTTTCTAACTGTTACTTATGCAATTATTAGCATCTTTTAACTTTATGTTCAATTTTTTGTAGGATATTTATAAGGTTAATCCTCCAAGGGTGGTAAGGCCACTGGGTAGGCCAAGAACTCGAAGAAGAAGAGATAGGGATGAAGTCGATGGTTATACAAGAAACCAAAGAAATGTGGAGTATGCAAGCTATATGGACACAATAGGGTTGGTTGCAAAGGAGCTCCTGATGGTGATCCATCCACTATAGGTATAATTTTGTTCTCTTTAAATGGTTTTTCTTTAAATGGAAATCATAGTCTGTGAAATAATGAAGATATCCTCGTACATGTGTGAATATAATCTATGGTCCACATCAGAGAAGGCCTCGTAACGATGATGAAGCTAACATTTCTACAGAAGTTGGTTCTTCTAGACCAAAAAGGAAAACTGCTGGAGTAAGGACCACAGGCTTTGGTATCAACACCAATAGCAGTACTAATGGAGGAGTTATTAGAGGTGGAATTCCACCTATTGCAGCTGTTAGAGGCGAGGGAGGAAGAGCTGGTGCACGTGGAGCTGTTAGAGGCAGAGGAGGCGGCGCTATTGGAGCTGTTAGAGGCAGAGGAGGTAGAACTGGAGTTTTTGGAGGTAGAGGTACTAGTGCAACTGCAGCTGTTGGGACTCAGTCCTCCCAAACCTGCGCAATAACCCAACAAACTCCAAGAGGAAGGGGAACTGGAATTGGTAGAGCTGGTAATGCCAGAATGAGGGGTGGAAATAGTGGACTACCAAGTTATCCAGTGGAGAACATGACTAGGAGGAATGCTTCTTTGATGGAAATGACTCAAGACCAACCACCTGCAAAGAGAGGAAAGCAATTAAAGAAAAGCACAGTCGTGCAGTGGTATTAGGTAAGCTTCTTTTATATAGTACACCTTAATTGTAAACTCAAGCAAACCGAAGTTGCGGTATTTAAATTTAAATGAAATACAATTGGGTATATTTTGTTAAGAACTCAGCAGTTCAGAGCATTTCTTTTCCTTTAATCATGTATGTGGAGTTCATATAGTTGAATGGGAGTTGTTGGTGTTAAGAACTCAGCAGTTCTACTTGTTTTTTTTTGGGTTGTAATTGATTGAAACGGATACTGGATCTGTTTTTGTACCTTATGAAGGCCTAAAACGGTCAGAGCAGATGTCGTCGACACATCTCAGTGTAATTTGGACGATGGATTCTTTCAAGAATGGCACGTGATTTTTAAGTTTGCACGTGTGTGAAACATTTAACCGAGTGGCAAACTCGCGTAAATAAGTTACTAACCGAAGTTAATCAGAATTAACAGCTTTGACCAAGGACTTCGTTGACTAACGGGGTCAACGACCCAAACTCTAAAATGGACAAACTTACGACCCAAACTCAAAGACATACCAAAACTTACGACCCAAATACTAATTAACTCTAAACATAAACATATCACAATAAGCCAGTGATGGAATTTCAGCTGCTGCTATTCTTATTGATCATGTCAATACTGCTGCATGCTACTGTGCATATTCGTTTATTGTGCATACTCGGCTTTGTAAATCGTTTTTTGTGTTGGATACCTTGAGTTCCATCCTCATCTACACCATAGTCCAGTCTCACTATTATACACGTTGGGCTCCGGGCAAAGATTGGGATTACCCCAAGGGTACTTTAGTAAATTATCCCATTCTTGTTATAAAATCAACCAAGCCCTAGGGTTTCGTCGGTAGTGTTGTATGGAGAGTAAGAGGAGAGAGACTATCAAAGTGAGTGTGAGTAAGTGAAGGAGGCTGTGTTGAGTTCTGTGCCGATTAGAAGTTGGCAGGTTGTCGTTACCGAAATCATATGGACCGGAGTTTTGATATGATGTGTGGAAGCTTTTGGCATAGCTTGGAGATCAAAGTCAGAGAAGAGAAACAAGATCTTTAAAATGTCATAATGACTTATCCTCTCAAAACTAAGTTGTATCCCATGAAGATCTTGGAGGTGAGTTTATCACCATACAAACTCCATCACGGAAGTTATGGATGGATGGATATGGAGAGCACGTGTTTTTTACTACATATTCAGCCCATTAAAGAGATCAGGGACATGTACAACTCGAAACGAAATCGGTAGATCTGTAAAAATAAATTGTGGTTTTTTTGGTGCTTGATGGAAACTCTCCGATTAGAATAAGCCAAAGTGATTGATGATAATGCTTGTCACTTATGAAGAAGACTTTATATTGCTGCAGATTAGTTTTGAATCATAATAATAACATCATTTCTTGAATTTTATTTGGTTTTATTTTGATTATAGTACTTTTTCAATTACATGGTTCAATTATCATAGTTTGAACCCAATGCTAGTTCAATTCAAAACTATTCCATGATACTTTACAACAGTTGAAATGAGTCAATTCCTCAAATTAAACAAATTACAATATAGACCCGCGATTTCAAATTTATCAGGCCATCAAACTCATCTAAATCTTCATCCATCTCCTCTCTCTGAATAAAATCAACAAACATGCATTGAAGAAAGAAGAGGGATCGAAGATCATAGTTTAAAAACTCTTCCACTTGGTGGCAACCGAAGATGGTTAGGTCTTTGAAGACAAGTCCATCCTCTTAAATCCGGTACAAACATTAGGACTAGACAGTTTATCAAACGCAGTTGCTGAAGAACCAGTGCAGCCTCATACTTACTATTTACTCTGAAATCTCTGAAACTGATTGCACTCTGTGATATTTAAACTTGCCAATATCTTCTAAATACAGAAGTCAGGGACAACAATTGAAAAAAAGCAATCAGAAATTGAGTTCAACTCAGCAAGACCAGATCTTAACCACCATCATCAAGGTTAGGAACATCAGATGATTTACAACTCTGTGGGAGGAAGCTGTGGATATGGCATTAGATTACTTTTAAGTTAGACATCATTTGGGCACAAAAAAAGCTTGCATTGATATCTCCCTACATGTTGTTGTTAAATCATTTCCGTCTCCTAAGTTACTCTTTTGTCGTATCTACCGGACAACTCAAGCATGGTTAGGTTCTTATCTTAGTTTGTTAACTGCTTTATATGAACCTTTTCTTTAGGCCGTTGAGTGCGGGTACCGGTATATAAGTGTCGATGGAAATGAGAACGGTGGTTCTGTACCAGCTGTTCTCTAAAAAATGGATTTGGTGGACACCTTCAGCGCCATTGAAATGTCACTAACTGAATATTTGTTGTAACGGGTAGATCTGTAAAATGTTAATGATTTTTGGTGCTTGATTCGAATAAGCCATTGATGATAATGCTTGTCGCCTATTCGTAACAAAGACTTGTATTGCTGCTGCAGTTTGGCTTTGAATCATACTGACATTATTTCTTTTATTTTGTTTAGTTTCATCTTCAATGATATTTAAATTATCATCCGAGTTCTAAAATAGAGATTGTGTTTAAAAAGATAGTAACCATCATCCAAGGAAAAGGGATGAAATATAAAGGAGATTGATGAAAAAGTGCAAATCAACTTTTGGAAACATCGATCTTTAAAGGGTCATAATTAATACAACATTTCCTTTTAACGCGTACAAAGAAGCATCACTGGATACCCAAAATCATAGCAAAAAAAGATCTAATTAACAATATATGATGAAGAGAATCTGTTCAAACCCAATGATTGTGATTAGCTGAGCTCCAAACGAAAGAGTACCTTGATTGGAGACAAAAATTATTTTTACAAGATATTTGCTTATGCGATTCAAAATATATCAGAGGAAAGTAGCTAGATACAGCCGTGCCTTGTTAAGTCACGTCTTTTATATGTCCATAGTATGTAGCTAGGTAGATAATGTTATAACCGATTCAATGGCGTATAACTTTGAAATCTTTCCTCCTATTCAAATCTGTATCAAAACCATGTCATTCTATGATAGAAGATCCCCATTTCAATCACACGCATTGCCTTTAAAACCATTGCTTTTTGAGCTTGGAATTCTATGGATCAAGCTTTTCTTTAGGTTGGATTCAGTGTGATGGAAATTAGAATGATGTGGTTCTATACCACT
Organism: Papaver armeniacum; assembly: GCA_023531295.1. Classification (NCBI taxonomy): domain Eukaryota; kingdom Viridiplantae; phylum Streptophyta; class Magnoliopsida; order Ranunculales; family Papaveraceae; genus Papaver; species Papaver armeniacum. The sequence goes on along the minus strand of JAJJWW010000301.1, from coordinate 174,189 downwards.
TAAAATCATCACATTTGTTAGCGTGGATTTACTGAAAAATCGGAAATTGGGTTAATTGTCCAAATATTTTTAAACATGGTTCTAATGGACGAGTAAAATTTAGTATGGGTGAAATGGACACCAAAAAAATAGCAAGAATGAATCTGGATTCATCCTGGCTTAAACTTAAAAAAATAGCAAAAGTGAAATTGGATGCATCCTGATGTAAATTAAAAATACGAAAAAATATTTGAAAATTGGTAGGATGAAACTGTTTACATCCTGACTATTTTTACATTCCCGTCCATTTAAACAGTATCAAATTTTACATGTTTTTTTCACCCAGGAATTATCGCTATTGGGTTAATTGACCAATTTTGTGTTTCAATAAGGATTGTGTGAAGTTGCAATGGTCTTCTCCTATGTAGTAGTTGCCAGTGTGATGGTATGAAATGTAACATTGTAATATTTGCTAACAAAGTGGTATGTTTTTGGGATGTCAAAACAAGTGGTTTTAAAAACAGAATTGAGATGTGCTCCTCATAAAGCCCATTTGGCTGCAACATTGCAACTAGTCGAAAGGTATTTTAGTAAATCACCCAATTCTTCTTATAAATCAACCAAGCTTTTCTAGGGTTTGGCATAAGAAGTTGTTTAGATAGAAAGAGTAGAGACCATCAGCAGTGTGAGTGAGTGCGGCGGCATTGAGTGAAAAACTATATACCGGAGTTCTTCAGATTAGGAGTTTCCGTTTCCCATATCAGATGGGAAGTTATGAAAGTAGTTCTGATTCTATGTGTGAAGCATTACAACTAGGTTGGAGATCAAATAGAAGAAAAACACAGATCTTAAATAATTGTCATAATGACTTATCCTCTCAAATCTAAATTGTTACTGGTCCATGTCTGGGATGGAATTTCACCACCCTAGCTAGAAATGGATTTGCTAGAATGCTGTTTTCTAGATGTGGATTATTCTGAAAAAAAACAAAAAAAAAAAAAAGCAGGTCAAGGCTGTTGAAATTATTTTATTTGTTGAAATTGGTAGATCTATAAAAGAATAAAAAATGATTTTATGTTAATGAATTTTTGGGAAATATCTACTCTGTTACTAATGTTTAGTTTAGATTTATGAATGTTGTTATAGTAATGTAAATGACAATTAATGGAATTTTCACGTTCCGAAGCTTGTAAAGATATAGATTCTCGAGTAACTTTAAGCTTCCAAACTCATTCACCTTTGAAATCTTTGCTTGTATATTCAAATCTGGATCAAAACCATGTCATTTTCTCATAGAAAAAGCCCCTTTTCAACAACAAACATTCTTGTTTGAAACCCTTGCTTTTTAGCACCTGTAAGTCTTTGGATCAAACATTTTTTTAGGTCGGGAGTCGGCGGGTACTGGTATACGAGTATATAAGTCTTGATGTAAATGAGAATTAGTGGTGGTTCTTAACCACTTTAAACCATCACGTTTGTTAGCGTAGTTTGAGATCCACTCCGGTTACCACATTACAAAGTTATGTGTATATGAATCTTAAGACAAGTGTTTTGAATAACATAATTGAGATTGGCTTATATGATAGGAAAAACGACCGTTTTTTTGTGTAATGGTTTGTTGAATTGAGTTGCCTGTAATGAGAATTATGATTATGGTGAATGATACAATCATGTATAGTAGCTTTGAGAAGTATGGAGTTCATTTGATTTGTTTTGGCTTTTGAATTTTGGACTTCACTAGCTATTGAGCTGCTTTGGTAGACCGTCACTCCAATGTTCTCGGACAAGAATAAAATTGTTTGTTGCTCTAAACATAACATATATAGTATGCCAGTGATGGAATCTCAACTGCTATTATTCTTATACTCATCAAATGAGCTGAAACTTAGTATTTGGTTTTGTGCTCTAATATATATACAGGAATGCGTGAGGCTGCGATATTGCTATGAGAATTGTAACAACCGGACCTACACTTAGGGCTTCAGCAATGGAACTAGTTCTAGGGCGTTTTAGTAGGTGAAAACTACAGTCACACCCATTTTTTAGATTTTTCCCACTGTCAAACCCACCGTCAGAAAATTTGACGCTCGCACCCATTTTCACGGTGAAAATTTCTCCCACACCTAGATTTTCTAAGATTTTGTTATTCCGAGATTCGTTTTCCTTTCTTCGTAAAGCGAGAGGCAAAAGGAGGAGTTTAGATATGGGAGATCGATTTCTTTTCTTCAATTCAATCAAAACAAAGATAGAGAGGCATGGCACTGTCATCACTCACAAAAACAAACATTTGGAGAAACTGATGAAACCAGAGAAGGTTTTAATGGTGATTTAGGAAGCGTTGAGTTAGAGTTTGACTGAATTGAAAAGTCGAAATGGATCAGATCTGTGTTGGGTTTGATTTGCAGAACAAGCTTCAGTTTGAAGTCGAGAAGAATTGTTAATGCTGATACCTGAGAAATGGCAGATGATTTAGGGGTTGGATTGAATCGAAATTTGGGTTGATGTTATTAAGAAACTTGAGTGAAGAAATTGGTTTGAGTAGATGGCAAGGATTAGGGTTTGACAGATAAGAAATCAGGGGATGAAGATTCGATCGGATCTGTGATGAAATTGAGTAATTGCGGGTCTTTATTGGAGAAGAAATTGAATTGCAAAAGTGGACCTGTGATACTGATGAGTTTGATTGTTGGTGTACGGTGTGTTTCTGTTGATCGGTTTTATTGGTTTTCTGAACTGAGTTGTGTTGGTGCTGTAGCTTTTAAACATGGAGATAAATTGAAAAATTTGGGGAAGATTCAGAATGTTGGATGGATTATGAATTATGGGTTCATTGTGTTCTTGTCGACTGAGATTAAACAACAAGAAGATGGTGGACTGGAGCTGTTGGTTGAGGTTCTGGTGTTGGTAGGTTGTTCAGGTGGTGATGCAATGGTTTAGGTGATAGTTGATGCTGCATTGAAGTAGGTGAAAGCTTGTATGAGTTCTTGGTTTGCTTGAAATATGTTGAAACAGATGAATGAGCTGCAATGAAGGCTTTAGATGTATGTGTAGGATTGTTTGGTTGCTGTATAGAAGAGATAACTAGTTGGAATTGCAGGAGTGTTGAGAAAAGATAACTAGTTGGAATCACAGGAGCTGAAGTTGTGAGATGTAGCAGGTACAACTAAGTTATGTGGGTGTGAGATGTTGTATTTGAATGGTGGTTGTTGTCATGGTTGAGTTGTGAACAAGTGCATTGATGAATGGAGCAGTCAAGTGACTTAGGAATGGTGGTGTTGATGTTGGTTTGCAATGGGTGTCTGCATAAAGGGTGTTTGCGGGTGGAGTACTTGTCACGCCCCGCTTCGAATTTTAGGTCGGCCGTCCTAAAATCCCAAGTGTGGCATACTCATGGACCACTTTACACACCCAAACCGTCAAGCCAACAAATGGAAATCAGGCTATTGTATGGGGCACATTTACAATAATCCATAAATTAATAAATTTTATTTAATTAAAATTTCAAAATGTTATAAAGTTTAATAAAAATCTTTAAAACAAAAATGATCTTCGACACGCAGGTCGTCCCCAAAAATTAATGTTAAGCATTTATTAGAAAGAAGTAAAATTTCGATCCCTAAAGAAATCAACGATACATTTAGCTAAGCACCTTACAAAATTTGTATGAGGATTAGGGTTTGCAGTGGAAGCCGGGTACCTAATGGGATTATAAAAGTCTTGGAAGGTACAAAAATCTTTTAGTTTCCTTTTCTGTAGGTTATTTTGCTTATAACTTGAGTTGACTATTTTGTAGATATTTTTGAAATTGAGAGAATAAAAAAGTTTCCAACTGTAGCAGCTATAATCACGGCAAGAATTACTGACCGAGTCCAGGGAATCGAACTAAGGATGCTATTCCGCAGCATTTTCTATTAACACGTAAAAAGCATCATTGTGTACATGATCAGAATGGTGCCGTGATGATATTGGTCATAATGGTCAAAACATGAGAATTACCAAGACCGGTTGTGCTTCTAACACCAGCTAAATGGAAATCACCAAGACCACCTTGGTGACAAATTCCATAAAAAAAAATTGGTGGACAAAAGTGCAATAAAGTAATGGAAACAGTCATTTTCAGGTTTTAAATAAATGAAATCGCTAGAAAAACAAATTAAGCGTCCAACATTTACAGAACCAATAGGGAAAGTAAGTGAACCATAAGGCATACAAAGAGGATATATAGCTGAAGATAACCATACAAACTCATCTTCAAAACGGTGTACCAGCACATAAGTATGTGCGGCTCCCCGTGAGTAGAGATGGAATTGGAGCCTGATATGTGTTCCGCCAGATCATGTACATCCCACATATTGTACATGTTATAGTGTGGATAAGAAACTCAGATAGTGAGCTAGTCAGAATTGAAGTAAGGGCAAACATCATCATCAGTCTAAATGAGTTATAAGATAGGCGCATTAAAGTAAAAGAAGCGACTTGCAGTATTAACAAAAAGAAACTTACAACTCATGATCAAGATCATGTATATCATTGTTCCTTTACATATTTCAGTCCGGAAATGATCTTGGAGACGCTCTTAGGCGTAAAATATGACCGTAACCTTTGGGTTTTTTAATATCGCAATCTTGCGATGGTCCTTTAGGGAATTCCTACTTTATTTACTTATGCCGGTAATATTACCGTTCTCTTTTAATATCTACGACAGTCTCGCTATTAGAAATCGTAATAACGGGCCTGCACGCTGGGCCGCATCATTGGAACTAGTTAGAGGACATTTTAGTAAATTACTCAATTCTTGTTATAAATCAACCAAGATTAGGGTTCGGTACAAATTGTTTACAATGTAAGAAGAGAGGCCAGTAGAGTGAGTGAGTACGGCGGCGTTGAGGGAAAGACTAGTGACTTGAAATGGTTAAAACAATTAGAATTTTAGTTCAGCTAACGAAGAGAAGATCTTGACCAGCTGAGCTTCATCAAGGTTAAGAACAGCAGATGACAACTCTTATGGGAGAAAGTTGTGGATGTGCAAGGTAACTCATTAGCTCCCTTGCCCATGGCCATGTTTAATTCCCAAAATCCTAGCAACATACATATGGTTCAGAGTAAAGCAAACTGATAACACGCGCATGCAACAATCTGTTCAATCCCGAAGATGTGATTACCTGCTGGCTGCTACATTTCATAGCCCCCATGGAAGGGTACTTGATTTGAGACCAGTTCAGCTATTATCTCAACTGAAGTCCATCCATTAAATTACTATAAGGTAGTAAGGTACCATCCTTACCAAAGCTGTCACGAGGGTTACCTCGCCACAGCCGGACTCTAAAATTGAGATGTAGCTCTACGAGTATGGGGGTCATTTTTGTTTAGTATTGCTTTTAAGGGAGGGCCTCTTCTAGTTATCAAACTAACCTTCTAGTCTTTGTTGTAGGCAGCATTGTTTAGATGTTGTTTTGAGAGTAAGAGGAGACAGATTTGCTGTGTGAGTGAGGTGAGGAAAAAAAACAGTCACCGGAGTTATGCGCGGATTGGAAGTTGCTGTTACCAGAATCAGATGGATCCGAGTTTTGATATGATGTTTGGAGATCAAAGTCAGAGAAGACAGACACGGATCTAAGTAATTGTCATAATGAGTTACCCTCTCAGAGCTAAGTTGTTTGCCACCAAGATCTTCACAGGTTAGTTGAGCAACATCAGAACTCTACCATCGAAGTTACAGATGGACGGATAGGGTGAGCTAAGTTGTTTGCCGCAAAAGATTAGTATTAGAGAGACCAAGGACAACTGGAAACGAACAAAACACGGATAGGGTGGATATATGAAAAAAAAAATCTGGTTTTTTGGTGGATATATCGGGCCCAAGCACTAGAACTAGTTCAAAGCATAGTAGTTGATTTGTCTTATAAATCAACCAAGCATTTAAGGATCGGTAGAAGAAGTTGTTTACAGATGTAGTTGCCAGCAGCGTGAGTGAGAGAGGCGCTGTTGAGGAAAGACTATTAACAGCAGTTATCTGCCGATTGGAAGTCTCCATTTCTTAGATCAGATGGGAAGTTATTATGAAAGTAGTGTTGGTTATATGTGTGAAGCTTTACACATAGCTTGGATCAAGAAACGACATTCCACAACTGGACAAGCTCATAGGCTCAACAATCAAAAGTTCTAGGAAAAAGCACAATAACATTAACTGATAGCTAGATTTTTATGTTTAATGTCTTCGGTGCGTGCCACAAATACATAAAAATGATGCACATCAAACTCTCAGGCATATCCACTTGCAGGATCTTGTTAAGTTAGTTACAGACATTTACTTATAAAATTTTTAGACCATTGAGAAGTTAACCATAACACAATATCCCTGGAAGACCAATCACTGGTTTCTTCAACTCCTCCTCTTCGTGTTTTTCGAGCATATCTAGTCTTTTCTGCTCGGACATGACCACCACAGTTTCCTTCTCTTTGTCACTCTGCAAAATAATAAGAGAAGCTGTAAATAAGGCACCACATGAACTGAATCAGCTGTAATCTTGAAGGGGTAACACCACTAGCCATTGACAAAAGTAAAGAGATAAAGACATGAAAACAAACACCGCTTTTGATATTTGGTCAGGATGTTCTGTCCATACCCAAAAAAACACCTCATTCTACAGCAGGTAGAAGGAATGGCAGCAGTGTGAAACATTTTACCTAGAAGGACCAAATCAAGCTCCGCATTGTATTTTTACATATGGGACATAGGTAGCATGAATTATCTACAGACCCCAGCAAAAATCGTATATTATCAAGGTTGACTATTTTAAAAGGAGCTGAAACAGCCCAGAAGATCATACCATATACATAATGTTAAGGAACAACGTAAATTTTGAATATGGATAGGAGGAAGGCTCCCCATCTATGAACTCCACAACACGTCGTTTCTGAGAATTTGGACCAAAGATAAGTCAGAAATGCGCATGCAATTCTATAATCCACAAACTCTAGCCATATAAGTTCAGACCAGGGGAATAACCTTTCTGAGTGATTCATCATTAACAGGAACAATACTGTTGCACTGTTTAAAGAAACAAGGAGCCTCAACTTGACACAACACACGCATGATAAAAGCATCACTCATACAAATTGTATCCTCAAATATGCATCTAGCAATCCCCTTTTCTTCTGCCTCCTGCCCAAGACCAATAACATTAGAAATGCAAAAAAAAAAAAAAAAACAAAGAAAGGATAATACTGATACATTTGACTTTTGCATGGAAAGAGCTCAGAAATTCCATGGATTCTAATATCATGAAAGCAAACGAATGGCAACCTGTGGTTCTATAATCTAGATACGCATCAGAAAACTATGTTAACACTCGAGACAAGATACAGAAGAGAGGATTTTGTATTAAACCTAGCACAAACCTCATTAACCATCCCCCAAATTTCACTTCGAGTCTGAATTGGTGCACCTTTTAATGCAGCAACATCAATATCTCCTGGTTCAAACCTGACAAGCGCAATCCTCTCAAGATTTTTTGAGGTTTTCCTTCCGCCTGCTGTCCTTCATTATCTTTGAGTGGTGCTTAGGTTCAAGAACGACTGCCTTTGCTGCTATCCAAACGCGTCCTGATTCAAAATGCAAAAGTTTACACAAACAATGAGCAAATCCAGAATAGTTGAGCAGCACCTTCACATCCCATACTTATATTAGAAGGGTGGCTTGTTACTAAAAAAACCCATTCAAGTGACATGCTTGTGCATTCACCAACCTATCACAGATGGCAAATGCAATTGCAAAAAAATAAAACTACCATATGGAAGGGTGGAGACAGTACCACATTAAAAAAATTTAAGAATTTATTCTGATATTATCCCAGATAATTTCTGGGAAACTACGACAAGCGAACGAACTTAGCTATATGGTTGGTTCTTTAACTTAAAATAGTGAAATACTCTTTTTTGTTGCAATACAAATTAAACAAGTATAAAATTTAAGTGGAAAACACCAGACCTTATTTCTCTGCACAACAACAATTCTGGTACGAGGAGGTGCGACAGGGCCCTGAAACATTGCAAGACAGTGCTCATCTTCGGGTTGACTCGAGATATTTATGCTGTCCATTGTTGATTTCCCTAGCATAAATAGGTTTTGTCTGGTAACGTCTCCAACCAGCTGACATGGTGACTGGATCTCCTGACTTCAACAGTTTCATATGCCAGTTATGTCGCTTAAGTCTCGCCAGGAAGAAGAACATATATACATGATCAATAAGGCTGGCAAACAGATTTTAGCTAACAGGATCTTCCTATTTATTCATGTTGAAAACGCATAAATCTTTTCAAAACGCATACTTCAATTAAGAAAATGAAAAAAGAAAAGGTATAGTAACCTGCATATAACCGACATCTTCCTCTTCAAGACTGATACCTCCAACAAGAATCGGATGACAGGGATCATTTTGAACCATCCTGAAGGGAACGCCATGAACATCCAACCTTAGGTAGGTCCCCGTTCTGAAACTCTCATTCTCCATGAACATCCTGAAGGGAACGCCATGAACAAAATCATTTTCCCTTTCCGTCTCAGATGATAAAGGAAAAGGATCAGTTGTGCTTCTAACACCAGCTAAATGAAAATCACCAAAACCAGCAATGTGTACCTGTTCAGAAACACCTAAAGTAAATTTGGTGGATAAGAGTGCAAGTGAAGTTTATGGTAGATGAACTTAAAATAAAAAGTGGGCTCTTTAAGAGTCTTGTACATTACCTGAATTTCTTACAAAGGAAGCATCAAAGGTAACGGAAACTGTCATTTCAGGATTAAATAAATGAAACTCTAGTAGAGCATACATAGCATCCACCATTTACAGAACCAACAGAACAAGTGAATAGAAGCACCAGAAAAGAAAAAAATAAATATATAAGGCAGCGAGAGAGAGTAACTGAAAGTGATTGTTTATAGGGCTCATGACACACCTAGAAAGAAGATATTACAAGGAAAATAATCTAGTCTAAAGCAGAAGCAGCTCAGTTTGAATTCATGGAAAGAAGTTACTCGGGTTGGTTTCTGGCATCAAACACCAGGAATGGCAGTTTCCCTCTCATTACATGTGCTTTACGTTAAATACAAACTACGAAAACATATCCGTCTGTATATATTGTAACAATCAGACATCGTCTAATAAAAAAAATAAAAAATTAACAAGATATAATCTTTCATGCCTGACAAAGTCACAAAACAAGGATAAGTTCGTAAAGGAACTCTATAGCTCCTATAAACAATGGATTATCTGATGTCGCATGAATGAAAGATATTAAGATTTGAGAGACTTGAATTGACCTAGTTAGAGGAAGTACCTTAGCTCCGCTCTTAATACTACAACCACGAAGATAACCAAACAGATGAATATTTCTCTTGCAATTTGCATTTTTGTGCACTTTTTGAAGAGGTGTAACATCTTTCAAACGGTCTACCAGCATATAAGGATGTGCTGCTCGCCGTGACGAGAGATGGAACTGGAGCATCGATATCTCTTCTGCCAGTTCTTGTACATCCCCCATATTGTACCTGTTATACTCATAGTGTGGATAAGAAACCGAGATAGTGAGTTTGTCAGATACAAAGTAAGGGCAAACAGCATCAATAGTCTAAATGATAAAATGTTATAAGCACACGAATTAAAAGAAACTTACAAGTCATGCTGAAGACCAGATAGATTGTATGTTACTGCTCCTTGATATATTTCAGTCCGGAAAAGATCCTTGAGACGCTCTTTTGTATCATTCAGTTTTGTTTCATCTTGGAACTCGTCGAGATGCGTGAGAACACCCATGACCTTTGGAAGGCCGTGCGCTTGTAAGAGGTTAAGAAACTCGAATGTTTCCTGAAATCGATCGACAAAAGCAATTACGTTAAAAATAATAAACCCCCCGCTTCTTTTTTTTATACAATGTAGTTACATAAAGGAACAAAGCCACATACCGCTTCAAACCCATAATTTGCATCAACCATTAACAATACTAGATCTGCATATTTTGCAGCATCTATCATGGCACTAATATGATCAGGGCATTCAACAAACTGCAGCCTTGTTCTTTTGTCAGCTAAAGAAATAACCAAACAACATAACCAATAAGTTATCCGCATAACTATGAGTAATCAAAGTATTGAGTAAGGTAATTGTAATTAGACAAAGAAACAAACCTGTTATGATGGTTACGGGGCCTTGGATATCATTCCCATATTCTTCCATGGTAAAATGGTTGACTAGAGATTTAATCAGAAGGGACTTCCCAACCTACATCAAGCATAAATTAAAACAGAAGAAGTCCAGATAATGGTTAGGATCATTACCTCTCTGCTCATTGAAGTATGAAAATACATCAGGGAGGAGGGGTTGCTGACCTTGGGAGGTCCTTGAACGAGAATTAAGAAAGGCGGTGGTGGTGGTGCTTCTGGTTCATGATCATTTCCCCAATACATAGTTCGATTGCCATCATCCCAAACGTCTTCACACTCTTTGAAGTCTCTGTATATTCGGAAACCTGCTGGACGATGATCAACTTGAGAATTGGGAGATGACATTTTTGAAATCCCTAAAAAAATCACACAACAGAAATTTCTACTTATAAATAAAACAAAATCCCCGGTTTTAAAGAAAATAGAGAGGAAGAAGAATAGTCACCTTGCTAATAGAGAGAAAATAGAGAGAAATTCTTGTTTGATTTTTATTAATTAAGCTTATCCTTCTCTCTTGAGATCATAACGAGGTTTAGGTTTCTATGTGTTATCAGAGAAGATAGACTGCGAGCAGAATGAAAACCCTTCTACCCTCCCTCACTAGTAGGGCTGCACATGGTTCGGTTTTTATCGGTTTTTGGCAAAACCTAAACCGAAACCAAAGTACTCGGTTTTTCAGTAATGAAAACCAATGAAACCATATAGCCTATTCGGTTTCATTGGTTTTCGGTTTCTACTCGGTTTTGTTAAAAACCATACGGTTTTTGGTTAACCGAATTGATTTATAAACAATAATGTGCCAGTGCTTTATAGTTTACAGAAACAGTGTGAAAAGATTCATTCTGCTATGAGAATAATAGAGGTTCGCAGTATCGAGCTAAGAAAAACCCCAAACATCTTTTAACTACATACTTATTGAAACAAAACTAGCTCAAAAGAGAATAAAAGACGACGAAAATATAAGAGCTTAATGCTCCCCTCATTCCCAGCCACCAGCTGCAGGCACGGGATCAACTGGTGCAGTTGCTGGCTCCCAAGCTACCTCTCCTCCTTCCACGGGAACTCCTGCGAATGATAAACAAACAGAGATCAGCCTACAAATAGTGGATTCACAAATTATTTTCAACATTCCCAAGCAATAACAACAATAACAATAACAACATTCCAAAGCAAAATAAAAAAGATCAGGCAGCACATGTTTGTTTGTCAGTTACTATAAAAAAAAATTGCCTTGTGGCGGGGACAGTCGTGACGCAAAATAGATGGCAAAAACCTCTAGTTTTTGCACAGAATTGAGGAACTGATACTAGTATTGCAGGAGGTACTACAGGTTCTAGCCTTCTAGGTGTATGTGTTGCTTTTGCTAGTGCTACACACCCCTGAATCAATCAGATAGAATGTTATTTTTGAAACAATCAGTATGAATTATGAAGCTAACTAGTTTCAAACTCAATTCCATGGCATCAACACAACAGTTTACTACTCACAACATCGAATAGAAAGCGAAATTTAAAAAATTCAACAACAATTGCTGAAATGTAGGTAATATGCCTCTAAGTTTGTCATAATGCAAAGACAAGAAAATCACAAATCACAAGTACTTCCTAATTGAATAGTCAAGAAATAATCACAAGTATTTCCAATCATTTTCAGTCTATAAGCTAAGTCTAGACATAAACAAGTCACAACTGATATAAGGCTATAATTATCCCACATCAAAAAACTAGAAAATGGCAGGGATGGACCGGATGGTAATCTGAAAATTCACTCGCCAACGAAACTATTGTAGAAACAGCAAGTCTGCAATATTATTGTAGAAACAACTCATAAGAAACATATACATAAGCTTCTTGTTTATCTACAGCAAATCCCGCAAGGTATACGAAAAAAATGAATGAAATTACAGAAAGGAATCAAAAATCAAAAAATGAAAGCATCAAACTATGCTTTTCGTAATCGTCTCAGTATATTGTAAATATGAAATCTGTCTTTGTAACTTCATTTGTGCATAAAACTTAGATATGAATTCCTCTGCTTTTAGATCAATTCCTTCTTCCTCATTTTGGACTATGTTTACAGAACTTAATCCATTGTTATCTGATCCATCGTTTCCATCGATTTCGGAATCTGAATCAGCCAAAATAAACCCTAATTTTGAGATTGTACAATCAAAATCAGCACTATTGTGTGTATACTAAATAAATTGACCTAATTAAGCATAACCCAATTCATATTACTATGTAAATCAGCCAAAATAAACCCTAATTTTGAAATATCCCCAACAAAAATTAACATCACAAAACCCTAATTTGCAGATTTATAAAATCAAATCAATATCAAAATTTGTTCAAACCTAACGCTCATAATCATAGTATCATAACCTTTTCAAAAAAGAAGATAAAATCAAACATTTAATACCTTTATAATCTGAAGTAACTTCTAGTCTTAGTTTGTTGCTTGATTAAACTTGAAGAGGAAGAAGAGAAGAAGAAGAAGTCGTGGGAAAGCACCGAAGAAGTCACCGGTGATTAGTTTTAGAGCGATGGTGTGGCTGGTGTCTTAGTCCTGGTGATGCAAAGATGTACTCCGGGGGAAGAACGAAAAAGATGAGCAGTTTGAGAAATAAGAAACTTCGATCTATTCTGGATCGAACTCGACCAAGTAAGCTAATATCTACTAACATCCACGGCCAATAATATTATAATCCTACGGTCAGTAGTAGTCGGTTAACCAATAGGTTTTCGGTTCGGTTTTGGGGTAAAACCTAAACCGAAACCAAGAGTGTCGGTTTTCCAGAACTGACAACCAAAATGAAACCACTGTGTTATGGTTTCGGTTCGGTTCGGTTTAAAAAGGTCGGTTTCGGTTTCGGTTCACGGTTTAGGTTCGGTTTTGTGCAGCCCTACTCACTAGTAGTAGTTGAATGTTTGATGATATGGGACTCCATCAAGCCCAAGCCCATTCATTGTTCACCACTCCACAACCTCATATGATGAGCCAAGGAAAATTTAGGGGTGAGCATGAGCAACGAATAGGTGGATGCCAATTTGGTATCACCGGTGTTCAATCCATCCAAATGGCGGAATTGAGATTTTCACCCATATTCAAAAATCTCTAGTAAACATTCAGAGGTTTTGGTGGCGTAGAATCTCTCCAGACGATTCCGGGAAACTTCTCAAGGTAAGTTTCAGGCATCTCCGTCATGGGGTATATCTTCACAATCAAGGAGCAACATCATGGGCGTCAATGTTTGAAGGTAGTTCACCATCTCAAGGTTTTAATTGGAACAAATACTGATTGACTTGAACTGTTGTTTGTCGACTTGGTAGCATGCGGAAGTAAACGCCCAATTCAATCGAACAAAGCTTTGATACCATGTTGGTTTTTCAGATGTTTTGATGATCATGGAGATATATGAGCATAGAATTAGGATTGCTCATATAAAGCTCCTAGTACTAATAGATTGAAGCAAGATTATTTCTCTCAAACTCTCACTGTTTTTATTTATTATGTTCTTGCTCAGTTTTTACAAGTGATATTCACTGCCTATTTAAAGGCTTACACTGGACTCTCTAGGACATTCTAAACACCGCTCGATATTTCTTAGCATTGAAGCATTTGACCGACTGACTCAAACTTACTCTAGTTTTGTTTAGACATTTGTCTTCCTCTTTCTAAGTATCTAGTTCACACTTACAGGTCTTGGTATAACCGACTCATCTAGATTTTTCGTTCAAGTTCTTTTACTGATTTACAACTCAGTTAACTAGATAATTCTACCACAAGAACAAACTAAATTCACACTAAGCAAAACTAGTCTAGATTACAATTTTTTTTTTATCAGCAAAAATAGATATATATTAATATTATGGTAAAAGAATAAAGAATACACCAGTGAAAATTTAAACACTGTGATCCATATAGTCAGGTCACAGTGCAATCCAATACAAACAAATCTCTTCACTCTCTCACCAATTCCTCCCATCTGAAAACAAGGTCTTCAAAATGCACTCCATCTAGCGCTCTTGATGGCTGCGCCCAATACAAAATGTCAGCTTTGATTTCCAAAATTAGGTTGTCTATGAGCATTTCCTTACCAACAGTTTTTTATCATCAACGCAACTTCAAAGAACCAAACAATGTATTTCAGTAGGAAAATGATCCTTTGAGTTTGCTAAACTCAAACAAGGAAATTAAAAAAGGATTTAAGGAATTGGTTATTGTTGGCGCAGTGCGGAAGTGTGATGGGTTTATGAAAATGATTTGGGAAGAGAGGTTGGTTAATTGGAAGTGAGGCTTTGATTAATTTGGAAATGAAATGTTACCGGGGAAATTGGTATAGCAACTTTGGCTTACACTCTCTGTTTACAAAGGCTCTTTGGCTTTTGTTAAGTAGCTCTCACTCTTGCTAACTCTCACTCTAATTCTTACTTCACTCACTTGAGTTTTTGATGCCTAACAAGTGGTCTTGCCTATTTATAGGCTTGTACACCGACCACTTACTTCTCTAGATGGTTCTATCTGGACTCTTCTTTACACTCTCAACTTGGCCGATATTACAAGAAATTCTAGAGAAAGAATTCTCTAGATAACAAGTGATGAAAAGAAGATAAATCTAGAGAAAGAATTCTCTAGATAACTGGAGAAAATGCTAGAGAAAAGAGCGTAAGTACTCTAGCTCTCCTTTTGGGCCGGATTAATATATTGTTATGGGCTTTTCTTTGTTTAAGCCATGTACACTCTTGAATATCACAAATTAGCTTATGTTTTTAACACCCCCTCTTAATTTGTGATGTTAAGCTTTTCTCTAAAATGATTGAACTTATCCACCGTCACTGCTTTTGTAAAAATATCCGTATTTTGTTCTCGTGTCGGACAGAATTGGAGCTCGATTTCCTTGTTTTCTACCAGCTCTCTGATGAAGTGGTGGCGTATTTCTATGTGCTTTGTCCTTCCGTGGAAGATTGGATTTTTTGTCATTGCAATTGTAGACATATTGTCACAGTAGATAGTCGTCGGCTGCATTTGCTTTTGTTGTAGGTCGGTCATTATTCTTCTTAACCATACTGCTTCACATGCTGCACTTGTTGATGCTATGTACTCTGCTTCAGCTGATGATAATGCCACTGTACTTTGTTTTTTGGAACTCCAAGAGATAACTTTTGTTCCCATACAGAAAACATTGCCTGATGTGCTATTTCGGTCTTCAATAGAACCTTCCCAATCGCTATCTGTGAAACCAATTAAATCATTATCTTTTTCTCTTGTATACTTGATGCCAAAATTCTTTATTCCCTTGATATATCGGAGAATTCTCTTTGCGGCTGCATAGTGTAACTTTCTTGGCTCGCTCATAAATCGAGAAACAATTCCGGTTGCATTGACAATGTCTGGCCTTGTATTTGTTAAATATATCAATGAGCCGACTAGACTTCTGAATAAGGTTGGATCGACCTTTGTCGCTCCATCATGTTTTACCAATTTCTCATTGGTACCCATTGGAGTTGTAATTGGTTTGCAATCAATCATGTTGAACCTTTTCAGTAAGTCTTCGGCATATTTTTCTTGGGAAATGAATATTTCTTCTGGAGATTATTTTACTTGAATCCCAAGAAAATATCGCATAAGTCCTAAGTCTGTCATCTCATATTCTTTCATCATCTCCTTCTTAAATTTTTCAGCCATCTCTTGTTTTGTGCTGGCATAAATTAAATCATCAACGTAGAGACAGACGATTAGAAATCCGTACCTTGTTTTCTTATTTAGAGGGATGGCTCACTTGGACTTTTTTCAAATCCATTATCTCGGAAGTATTTGTCGATTTTGCTGTTCCATGCACGTGGTGCTTGCTTGAGGCCATATAGTGCTTTGCGGAGACGATAAACCATTTTTCTTTTCCTTTTCGGACATATCCTTGAGGTTGTTCAACGTACACCTCTTCTCAGGGCCGTCTTACAGTTTCAGAGTGCTCTAGGCGAACGTAAAATTTGAGGCCTTTTTATGTGATATAAAATCAAAAACATAGGAAATTTTTTAGCTTTGGAGATAAATTTACATACTACTAAAATGGATAATTTGGATTTAGCTTATCGGCCGAAGGTCGTCGATTTTTTTTTCAATTTTTTAGGTTAGATTTTGGACTGTATACTTCCAATTTGGCATAAAAGAACCAAAACCATGCCAAAGAACCAAAACCGATAACTAAGAAACATATAGAGGTGCTTTTTAGTTGTTACAAATAATTTGTTACAATAACAATCGTAACAGCTGTCTGTTGTATTTGTACATATAACAAAACCATTTAGTAACACTTATAACTGTTAGTAATTCAATTGCACACAATACAATTTTGGGCCCAAAAATTTGGGGCTCTAGGCGGCCGCCTAGCTCGCCTATGCCCTAAGACGGCCCTGCCTCTTCTTCAAGTTCCCCATTTAGGAACGCCAACTTTACATCCAATTGGTAGACCTTCATTTTTAGTTGAGCTGCTAAGGCTAACACCATCCGGATTGTTTCCATGCGAGCGTCTGGGGCGAATGTCTCGTTGTAGTCAATTCCTGGTTGCTGGGAATATCCTTTTGCAACTAACCTTGCCTTGTGCTTTTGAATTGACCCATCTTCATTATACTTTGTCTTGTAGACCCATTTCATAACAATTATTTCTTTGTCTATTGGCTGATTTACAAGATCCCATGTCTTATTTTTCTCGATTACTCGCATTTCTTCATCCATGGCATGTCTCCATTTTTCTTCCTTTGCCGCTTCCTCATATTTTTGAGGTTCTAGTGCTATAAATGCACAATTAGATATATTATAAATATCCATTAGGGAACGCACCTTTCTAGGTGTGGCACTTGCTTCTGATGAACTTGGACTTTGTTGTGTTGGACTAGGAGATCTCGGGCTTGCTGGTGGAGTACTTTCTTCCTGACGTGGCTGATCTGGCTCGTCTTCAATGATTAGTGGCAACTCGTAGTTGTCTGGTTCATCATTCCAATCCCATGATTTGAATTCATCAAAGATAACATCTCTTGAAATTACCAGTTCCTTTGTGTCTGGCTTTAGAAGTATATATGCTTTAGACTCTTCGCTGTATCCGATGAATATTAGCTTTTCTCCTTTTTCATCGAACTTTTCTCTATGTTGGGATGGAATATATGAGTATGCTACGCAACCAAAAATTCTGAAAGAAGTTACCTCGGGATTTTTATTATGCCAAGCTTCATATGGAGTTTTGTTGAGAACTGCTTTTGTTGGCGAACGATTAAGAATGTAGACCGCGGTATTGACTGCTTCTGCCCAGTAGCTGTTGGGTAGCTTCCTTGCTTTTAACATGCTGCGAGCCATTTCTACGATCGTACGATTTTTCCTTTCTGCAACGCCGTTTTGTTGTGGAGTGTATCGGACGGTAAGCTCCTTTTTTATTCCATTTTCTTTGCAATAGTTGATAAATTTATTAGAAGTAAATTCTCCACCACGGTCTGTACGGAAAACCTTTAGTTGATGAGCACTTTGCTTCTCTGCCAGCGCCTTGAACTCTAGGAATTTAGTGAATGCCTTGGACTTTTGCTCGAGAATATACACCCACATCATCCTGGTATAATCATGAACGAATAAGAGAAAATATCTCCTATTGTTGAGTGAGGTTGTTCTTGTCGGACCGCATATATCGGCGTGCACCAATTCAAGGGGCCTTCTTGTTCTCCACGATTTTTTTTTGAACGAAAGTCTATGAAACTTCCCAAGAATACAACCTTCACATATTATATCTCCACCGCTGATATTCGGAAGACCAATTACCATGTTCTTTGATTTTAGAACCTTCAAGGATGTGTAGTTGAGATGCCCGTATCTCAAATGCCATAACTTGCATTCATTTATATGATTGGTACTCATTGCACAATTTCCAATTGATGGCATAGATAGAGGAAAGAAAATTTTTTCGGACATTTTTACTTTTGCCACCAATTGCTTATTAATTTTATCATAAATTGTGCATTCTCCGTCTTCAAAATGTAGTGAGTACCCTTTTGTTATGAGTTGTCCAACACTTAATAGGTTTTGAGCTAGGCCGGGAACATAAAGAACATCAGATATGTATCGAGTTTTACCTGACCTTGTACGTACGGATATGACTCCTCTTCCTTCAACATTCTGATACTTTCCGTCTCCGAGTTTGACCGGTGGAATCTCTTGCTCGTCCAACTTTATGAAGTATTCTTTGTTTCCTGTCATATGGCTGCTGCATCCGCTATCGACATACCATATACCTTGCGCTTCTTGTTGCGAGGTGAGGCAGGAATAAAATACTTGATTTTGAAAATGTTTTTTCTCGGAATAGTTAGCTTCGTTGATCCAACAATCTTTTTCCATGTGATTTAATTATCACATTTGGTGCACTTGTACTTGCAATTTTCAGTTGGATCGCCAAACTTTTTGCAAACATTACACCGGAGATTTGAGGAGTAATTTCTTACGTACCTTTGGTTGGTGTTTTTATAACCTCCTTTTCCTCTTCCACGTCCGCGGTAGAAATTTCTGGGCGCTTGATTTGATGTCGACCCTTTCTCATGAGGTGATGATCCCCCTCTGACCTTTCTTTTAAAGGCTTCGTATTTTTCTTTTCACCGAAATTTATTTTTGATTGGAATGCTGCTCCAAATCCAAGTTGCTCCATGAACCTATTTATCCTTTTCTCGTGCGCCTCGAGTGAACCCATTAATTCGTGTACCGAGAGGGTCGATAAATTTTTTGACTCCTCAATGGCAGCAACGATATGATCGAATTTAAACGGTAAGCTTCTTAAAATCTTTTCTACAACTCTTTTATTTTCTATGGTATCTCCATAACTACTGATTTGTTTTACTATTCCAGTAACTCTTGAAAAGAAGTTCTAGATAGTCTCATTTTCTTTCATAAGTAAATTGTCAAAATATCGCCATAAATTTTGTAGTTTTATGGAAATTACTTTTTCAGATCCTTGGAATGCCACTTTGAGAATATTCCAGGCCTCCTTCGAAGTTTTCTCCACCGAAATTCGAGGAAATATTGCTTTGCTCACCCCTTGTTGTAGAAACAGTAGTGCTTTAGCATCTTTCTTCTTATTTTCCTTATAGTCTTTTTTCCGTGCGTCAGTCCATGTTGACAGAATTGCTGCCGACTCGGGTATCACATGCCAACACGTGCCGCAAGCCATATTTCCGAGCCGCAATGCCTTTGGCCCACGCCAAACATAGCGCCCTAGGTTTGCAAGACTTGCAACTAGGTCAACATGGCCGCACGCGCCATTGGCACATGCCAACACGTGCCGCAAGTCATATTTCCGAGCCGCTATGCCTTTGGCCCACGCCAAACATAGCGCCCTAGGTTTGCAAGACTTGCAACTAGGTCAACATGGCCGCACGCGCCATTGGCACATGCCAACACGTGCCGAAAGCTATATTTCTAAGCCGCTATGCCTTTGGCCCACGCCAAACATAGCGCCCTAGGTTTGCAAGACTTTGCAACTAGGTCAACATGGCCGCACGCGCCATTGGCAAATGCCAACACGTGCCGCAAGTTATATTTCTAAGCCGCTATGCCTTTGGCCCACGCCAAACATAGCGCCCTAGGTTTGCAAGACTCGCAACTAGGTCAACATGGCCGCACGCGCCATTGGCAAATGCCAACACGTGCCGCAAGCCATTTTTCTAAGCCGCTATGCCTTTGGCCCACGCCAAACATAGCGCCCTAGGTTTGCAAGGCTTGCAACTAGGTCAACATGGCCGCACGCGCCATTGGCACATGCCAAACACACACGCTGGTAGCCTAACTTGCAAACCGTGCAACCTACCACCAAGGCATTCCATACATGCCAAACACACACGTTGGTAGCCTAACTTGCAAACCGTGCAACCTACCACCAAGGCATTCCGCACATGCCATTGGCACATGCCAAACACACACACCTGGGTAACCTAACTTGCAAACCGTGCAACCTACCACCAAGGCATTCCGCACATGCCATTGGCACATGCCACACGCGCCACTAGCGGCGCCACTTGCACTCAAGATGCAACCAACACTCGAGACATCGACACAAACTTGGGGATGCTTCTTTAGGGTTTTGGTTTTGGCGGTCACAAAGATGCGGCGTACACTACGCTCACATTAAGAAAGCGTAAAAGAATAAAGCGGTCAAGTAAAAGAGGAAATAATGGTGAAAAACGTTTTCACCAATTAAACCATGCGGTTACCACCTCCTCCCATTATTTCATCCTTTACTCTATTCCTTCATGAGGCCAGGGTACGTTTCAATCTCGACTTATATAAATAGGTCTTACCTATTTCCACCGCACAACAAGTCTCGGTCGGAGAAATACACTACACTTACACTCGTAAAGGCAACTTTGCAAGCTCTCCCAAAAGCTTGTATCTCTTGCAAGCTTCCTAAGCTTTCACTTTCTGATACAAGTCGAGATACTGCTCTCCTCAACACCTTTCTTTGCTTCCCTCCCCAAATCAACCCTTCTCCTCCACTTTGTGACCGAAGCAAGTCTGGAACGGCCATTTCTTGGTTTAGGCCGGACTTGTACAGATCGATCTCTTGAATCTACAAAGTGCTCACGTGCAACACATTTGTTTAGGGTTTGAATCAATTTCTCACTCACCCACCGAAATTACCGAATTCAGCAGAAACGATTTTCACCCATAAATACCTCCCCAAATCAACCCTTCTCCTCCACTTTGTGACCGAAGCAAGTCTGGAACGGCCATTTCTTGGTTTTGGCCGGACTTGTCTGGTCGATCTCTCGAATCTACAGTGCTCACGTGCAAAGACATTTGTTTAGGTTTGAATCAATTTCTCACTCACCCACCGAAATTACCGAAATCAGCAGAAACGATTTTCACCCAAAAACAATTGGCGACCACCAGTGGGAGGATTGATCTATCGGCTACAATATCAACTCCAACTCCTGATTTCGTTTTCCGAACGTCAAATCCCAACATGGTGGAACTCAGATCTGGAGCGGATGCCGAGAACATCAACGCAGAACGCATCCCTGATGTTGGCGTCTCCCCCATAACATTGTTACTTCACCAATGACAACAAGAACATCGAATGCACTCCCTTAAGTGTAACACCGCCTATCACCCCGGGGCAGCGCCGCCTCCTATAGCGTCTCTGCATAACCCTCTAATCACGGCAACGAGAATATCTCTTCTGGTGTCACGCCCCGGGTCACAGGGGCTAGGCCGCCACCGCGACCCGAATGCTTCTTCCAAACATGGCGCCTCCGACAACTAAGGCTCCACCACCCCCGCCGACGGGACCAGAGACCGGAGGGACCAGAGAGAAGTCGCCCTTACGTCACCATCGCCGATTTGATGGAACGACAGGAGACGCTCGCTTGAGCCCCGGATACATGGTTTCAACACAAAAGGAGGTGCTCACCTTTCTCAAAACCATGACAGCGACTACCCCGTGAGTCGCATTCTCCAGACGCCTAGAAGCATCTCCAACAACCCTGACGCCGGCACCTCGGCAGGGCACGCCTCCACGGATGAAGAAACTCGCACTAGAGTCCCGTTGGAGAGAAATCAACCACCAAATTTCGTCACGAGAGAAGATTTGGAACAACTCCTACGTGACCGAATCAAGCATGATGAGTTCGATGTACATCATCACCAACCCCCTTACCCGTCCGAAATACAGAGAATCCCTCTCCCAAGGGGGTAATCTTCCCCTCAATTTACCATGTATGATGGTACCGGAATGCACGCGAACATGTTTCTCGTTTCCTCGGAATCCTTGGGTGCACATGAATATAATCACGTTCTTCGTTTAAGGGAATTTTCAAAATCACTTACCTAAGGGCGTATACATGGTACAACAAAGATCCCACCGAACAAAGATTCCCAACCGGAGTAGCATGGTCACCGCATTTTACAGAAGTATTTCTTCGTGTCTGAATAAGTTACCTTTTCGGACCTCGAGAATGTACCAGTGGGATAACGAACATCCGAATGATTTCGTCAAAAGGTTCAGGGTTCAAGCACTCGATTGTCACGACCCAAACGTGACCAAGCAACAATTGGTAAACGCATGCATCAATGGTATGGTCCCGATCTACCGCGCCCTGCTAGAAAACTTGCGTTTCCAAACATTCTCCGAACTCCATGAGGCCGCCAGACGATCTCGCAACAACAACACCGGATTATCGAAAGGACTAGGCCAACTCGAACTGAAGACGCACGTGAAACTCGCGGGAGTAGGCGCCTCATCAGCAAACAATTTAATGTCGGCTCATCCTCCGTGAACATAGTGAACGAAAGAGGAAAAAGGAAAGCCGCAACTACGAGCCACCAACCGAAACGTGAAGCGTCGGCGCAACGGGAGCCCTCGCAACGGAAGATCGCCACTAAAACTCCTGTGCAGCATCGTGAGGCCGAAGGAAATATCCTTGATTTCCAATTCCCCATCGAGGAGGTGATTGACCTCCTAGAAGCCTGGGTTCAAGATGATGTCATCAGACTGCCACCGCCTAGACGTCCACCAACTGAGGCTGAGATGGCAAACCCCAAATACTGCCATTACCACAGGTTCGTTCACCACCCGACTAGCGATTGCAAATGGATTAAAGCATATTTTCAAGGAAAGGATAGAAGCAGAGAACTCCAACTAGGAGACGAAAGAGTGCATCGAGACCCACTCCCAATAAGAAATCGCGGTTCCTCTGGGGACTTCCGTGCACGAGACCGGTACAATCCATGATGCGACATATATGCGAAATTCTCTATCTCTCCAAGGTTCAGCGCCAAGATATTTTCGCAGCTCTCAATCGTGTTGTATCCGCAAACGGCTTTTTCTCCCCTCGGAATCCACGCCAAGGGCTCAAGCTTCTCAAACAAGCGAAGCGGAGAACTGGGGACTGCTGACCACGTCCCGTTTAAGAGGTACTGAACTTGACGGCACGCTCATCGACACGACCTCTGACCACAACATCATCACTTTCAAGACACTAAAGGCAGCCGGATTTACAAAGCAAGACGCTACCTATTTCTCGTCTGTGATTAAGAGCTTGAGAGGAGAGGCTTTGAACGCGCATGGCTACATCAACCTAGAGATCGAGATGGGAGACGCTATAACGCACCACAAGTTCCACATTTTCAAAGAACTAGATCATGACATGATTTTGGGACGCTTATGGGCGCTCGACAACAAGGCAAAACTCGGGCGTACACCCTCTGCCGACATCCCTGCCCCGAAGGGATTCCCAACAAATCGTCCCACGGGTTATCACATCAACGAGCTATTAAAGGAACCCAAGCGTCCGAAGAGGACCCGTTGGCGCTAGCCCATGATTTTCAAATGCAAGTAAGTCCGACCGAGCAACCTTTTCTCGCAACCGACCTTTTCTTCCCCCATTCTGTCATGGGGACTCTGGCAAACAACCGGCACGAACGCCGTCAAAATGTGAATGGGGAGCTGGACCATTCGAACACTTTGCAAGAAGCTTGGAAGCTTACGCGAAACCAACGAAGCCAAGGCTCAAATGGTTACACGACGTCTGAACCCGTTTTCAATCGGAGATGTAGTGGTTAAGGAAAGCTCGTTTCAAGTTGGGAGGATGACAAAGAAAGATGGATTTGCCCGAGGAAGGTGAAGGCGAGCTGTACTCAGTCACGGATACCCTTTTGGGAGGATATTGCAAGCTCATCAATACCGACACACCATGAAGGCGTGATAGTTCACTCGCGATGGCTCAAGGAATCCAATCCCTAAAATACCGTATTTCCCAATCACTCCTTTTCAAGACTTCTTTTGAATCATTCCTCTTAATAGATGTACTTCCCAGATGAATACACCGTTTGTATTTTTCCCTGGAGATCTACCCTTTTGTCAAAAAAAAAAAAACTAAAAAATAAATAAATATATCTCTTCCCGAGCGAATCCTTCCGGATATCGAGAGAAATACACCGAAGAACCCGAAAACCTTGCGAGCGATCATACCACAACCCCTTTCAAAAATATATATATATGAAGCAAAAAGGTTTACCGATGAAGAAGAAGGGAAAGATGTGTTTACAAAAAAAAAAAGAAGGGAAAAACATCAGAAACTAAGCGCCTAATGTAAAAAACAAAAGGAGGAACTAGCCCTCGAAGGATGGAGCGAAAGTCCCTTCGGCAAAGCTATCTTCAAGTATTTTCCACAAAGAATCCTTCGGGCAACAAAGGTTCCACTCGAGCGGCTTTAGCAAATGGCAACCTCAACATCCCATCCCGAAGCAGCCACGCAGCCAAAGTGTCCTCCCGACAACTATTCCAAAGATACGCCACCATGACACCTCCGGTATCGTCAATAACACCTTTGGCATCAACTTCAAAGGCTGTCTCGCTCCTATCATATGCTCTTTTCGAAAGTTTTCTCATTGACGCTTCGAAGAAAGTTTGTTGATTCATCCACATCAAAATCGAGAATCATGGCGTTCTCCTCCGCGTCCACTGAACCCAAGGGAGTCCGAACATGCACCTGTTCTTCGTGGGGATAGATGGGAGGGAGGTCCTTAATAATTTCATTAGCTTCATGGAACAAAGATTCAATCCCAACCAATACCTCCTCAATAGAAGAAGATCGATCTTCGCCAATTCTGAAGTCCTTTTCCGAAAAGTTAAAGGCACGGCCATCTCTGGAAGGTCCCATCATACACTGCAAAAATGGAAGATGATCAAGTTCCATCCTGTCTATACACATATAAAAAGAGGATAGCGTGAACAAAGAAGAAGAAGAAAACGCACCGCAAAGCAAAGGAAAGGGGAATCAACAGGAAGAACCCTTTCTCAAACAAGGGAGACGATGCATTCGCGTTGGGTATGAATACCAGGAAAGGAAGCAATGAAGGACATAACGCTTCCAGATTTTTTGGCATGGATGATACCCTAATTGAAGCCGCACGTGAAGGAAAGCAAAATAAGGAAACTTTGCTGTCTGAAGAAACGCCTACTCCCTCTTTATTTACATAAGTCACGCCTGCAAGCACGACTTCCAAGTTGCACCGGCCCCACCAATTGCGCCGACCTCCCAATGGTCGCACAAGTCACGCCTGCAAGCAAGCAAGACTTCTACACTTTGCGCCGGTCCCACCAACTAGCACACTCGCCTTCCCAACTCGGGCCAACTTCCCAACGTCGCCCAAGCTGCACCGGCCCCACCCGGCGCCTAACCTGCCAGGCACGCACGGCTTCTACACTTTGCGCTTAGGTCCCGCCGGCCCGGCCCACTCGGTTTCCCAACTCACACCAACTTCCCAACGTCGCCCTGCCGCATCGGCCCACCAATTGTGCCAGCCTCCCGATTTGTGCAAAACTACCAGAGGCAAGGATTCCAAATCCTATTTATAAAAGGTCAGACGAGCCTCCTTCAATTTTCTTTACTTCGTTTCTTTGTTAATAGTTTGTCACCATCTTATGCTTACCTCGCAACAAAGCCCCCTGCTCCGAGCTGCGGACTTAATGTTGATGGTGGTTTTTAGACAAGGGGTAAAATCGTAAAACCCCATGACCTAGTGTTACCCGCAACACATTAACTAAGAGCATTTAACTCGGGTGTAAATAATTAATAGGGGTATTTTTTCAAAATACCAGTTAGGGTTTTCAAATACAGAACCCTAATTTAAAACCAAGCCGCGCCTCAAGCACCATGGCAACAATGCCAAAACCAAGCCGCATACTCGCGCACCATGGCAACAATGCCAAACCAAGCCGCATATCAAGCGCACCATGGCAACAATGCCAAACCAAGCCGCATACTTGCGCACCATGGCAACAATGCCAAACCAAGCCGCATCTTCGCGCACCATGGCAACAATGCCAAACCAAGCCGCACTTGCGCACCATGGAAACAATGCCAAACCAAGCCGCATCTCGCGCACCATGGCAACAATGCCAAATCAAGCCGCACCCCATGGCAACAATGCCAAACCAAGCCGCATACGCACCATGGCAATAATGCCAAACCAAGCCGCACCCTCGCGCACCATGGCAACAACGCCAAAGTCAAGCCGCTATGCCTTTGGCCCACGCCAAATATAGCGCCCTAGGTTTGCAAGACTTGCAACTAGGTCAACATGGCCGCACGTGCCATTGGCACATGCCAACACGTGCCGCAAGCCATATTTCTAAGCCGCTATGCCTTTGGACCACGCCCAACATAGCACCCTAGGTTTGCAAGACTTGGAGGTCAACATGGCCGGTCATTGGCACATGCCAACGCAGCGTCGCAAGCCATATTTCCAAGCCGCTTTGCCTTTGGCCCACGCCCAACATAGCGCCCTAGGTTTGCAAGACTTGCAACTAGGTCAACATGGCCGCACGTGCATTGGCACATGCCAACACGCCCAGCCATATTTCCAAGCCGCTATGCCTTTGGCCTACGCCCAACATAGCGCCCTAGGTTTGCAAGACTTGCAACTAGGTCAACATGGCCATGCGTGCCATTGGCACATGCCAACATGTGCCGCAAGCCATATTTCCGAGCCGCTATGCCTTGGGCCCACGCTAAACATAGCGCCCTAGGTTTGCAGACTTGCAACTAGGTCAACATGGCCGCACGTGCCATTGGCACATGCCAACACGTGCCGCAAGCCATATTTCTAAGCCGCTATGCCTTGGGCCCACGCCAAACATAGCGCCCTAGGTTTGCAAGACTTGCAACTAGGTCAACATGGCCGCACGTGCCATTGGCACATGCCAACACATGCCGCAAGCCATATTTCCTAGCCGCTATGCCTTTGGCCCACGCAAACATAGCGCCTAGGTTTGCAAGACTTGCAACTAGGTCAACATGGCCGCACGCGCCATTGGCACATGCCAAACACAAACGCTGGTAGCCTAACTTGCAAACCGTGAAACCTACCACCAAGGCATTCTGCACATGCCATTGGCACATGCCAAACACACACGCTGGTAACCTAACTTGCAAACCGTGCAACCTACCACCAAGGCATTCCGCACATGCCATTGGCACATGCCACACGCGCCACTAGCAGCGCCACTTGAACTCCAGATGCAACCAACACTCGAGACATCGACACAAACTGGGGGATGCTTCTTTAGGGTTTTGGTTTGGCGGTCACAGCATGCAGCGTACACTACGCTCACATTAAGAAAGCGTGAAAAGGAATAAAGCGGTCAAATAAAGAGGAAATAATGGTGAAAGAGGTTTTCGCCCATTAAACCATGCGGTTACCACCTCCTCCCATTATTTCATCCTTTTACTCTATTCCTTCATGAGGCCGTGGCACGTTTCAATCTCGACTTATATAAATAGGTCTTACCTATTTCCACCGGACAACAAGTCTCGGTCGGGAGAAATACACTACACTTACACTCTCGGAAAGGCAACTTTGCAAGCTCTCCCAAAAGCTTGTATCTCTTGCAAGCTTCCCTAAGCTTTCACTTTCTGATACAAGTCGAGATACTACTCTCCTAAACACCTTTCTTTGCTTCCTCCCCAAATCAACCCTTCTCCTCCACTCTCAGACCGGCAAGTCTGAAACGGCCATTTCTTGGTTTAGGCCGGACTTGTACAGATCGATCTCTAATCTACAAAGTGCTCACGTGCAACACATTTGTTTAGGTTTGAATCAATTTCTCACTCACCCACCGAAATTACGTCATCAGAAACGATTTTCACCCATAAAGAGATATTCTCAAAAAAAAAAAAATCTCATCAAAAATCATCCCACAAAAGTTCAATCAAAAACAAAATTTCATAAGTTTTAATCTATTCAATCAATCTAAACTCAATTAATTAACCTAATCGAAATTTTAGTGTTAATGAAACAAGGCATATTAGCCATTTAGAAAATACAAGGTTAAGGGGTGGCTTCTTTTACTTCAAAATGTCTTGGGTTTTGTCTCATTAGGTATACCCCAATTAATTTGGGTATACCCCAATCAAGCTAGGCACAAAAAGTCAGTTCGGCTTCTAAAATTGTGCCACAAAACTGACCTTCTTCGGCTTGAATCCTAAAGTAATTTC
Organism: Papaver armeniacum; assembly: GCA_023531295.1. NCBI lineage: Eukaryota > Viridiplantae > Streptophyta > Magnoliopsida > Ranunculales > Papaveraceae > Papaver > Papaver armeniacum. Next base: position 145,968 of record JAJJWW010000301.1, on the reverse strand, counting down.
TTAGGCTAAGTACTATGGGCTAGATATCTAGTTGCTAGATTGGTCATCCACGTCATCTAGGGCAACCTCCTAAGCCCTATGGTATGGCGAATCTAGCAGCGAAACGCTGAATAGAACAACGTTGGGCGCTGAATGATTCAGCGCCAACACATTTCCTCTTTTCACGTCATGAAAAAGCTTGAGAGAGTTTATAAAAAGTGGTTATATTCTTCTGTATCCCCTACGGGACCAACAAACAAATGTCAGACCAATTTACGGATTTTGTACTTCAAAAGTAATATACATGAGTAGTTTATTAATTTATAGGACCAAAGTATAGGTGTCCTATCTTTAACCATCCATTCTATAGTTTAAATGGGACCATTTTATCTTACGATAAGTCCTATGGGAAAGATTGGACTACTAGATTGGCCAAAAAGGGTTGCAAATCATGAAAAAAGTGTGGGAAAAATGTTAACACTCAATCTGGCTACTTCTCTCTCCTAGCATTTGCTCGCAAAATCAACTATCAAGCAAGATTTAAATCGCTTGAATAGTGCGTGCTCAAAAGTGACACAAACGCTGGATTATTCGGCGTTATATAATATTTTCTGGAGAGAGAAGGAAAAGAGGGAGAGAGAAAGAGGAAAAGAAGGAGAGAGAGAAGAAAAAGAGGGAGAGAGAAGCGTAGAGAGGGAGGAAAAGAAGGAGAGAGAGAAGAAAAAAGAGAGAGAGAAGAAAAGAGGAAAGAAGGAGAGAGAATTGGTAACACCGAATTGTTAGGCGTTTATTATTAGTGGCCATCCCATAGGGATTAGGAGGTTGCCCTATCTGACGTGGATGGCCAATCTAGCTGCTAAATATCTAGCCCATAGGAATAAGCCTTACTGTTCCAACAATTGCGCCTAATGAATTTAATTTTGCAAACTGATCGTACAATATTCCATTTAGCGCTGAAAGGTTCAGCGTACACATCACTTTTTCAGCGCTGAATGATTCAACGTTTCAGTCTCGATGATAGTTGGACTGCGAGCAACTGCTTGGAAAGAGAAGTAGCCAGAAGTAGTGTTAACTTTTTTGCCACACTTTTTTCTTGATTTGCAACACTTTTTGACCAATCTAGCAGGTCAATCTAGCCCATAAGGGTTAGCCTTAGGGAGCATCCAAACACCGTGTTAAAAATAACACGGGTAGTTAAGCATCCGCCAACCGTTAGATCAGCTGGGCTCTCGCTATCTCTTATGCCTTGGAAAAGTAGGATACCCTAAAATAATATCAGCAGCCGCCTATAAACCACCCTTTATCTGTTCATTTTTTTTTTTTTAGATCTCAAAATTTGTTTCACTCCAAATTCTCTCTCACCAATAGATTCTTCAAGAACATTATTATCCCTCTCCGATCTTAACAGCGCCTTAACTATGATTCTCATCATTCCATTGAAACAGCCTGAGGAAGAAGATGAAACCGTTATCTTTTGATTCACTCACACAATGATTTCTCCTCTCAAAATTCAAGTTTCTTTGATAATCAGCTCTTCATACCACTTCTCTTCTATCTGGTAAACTCTTTACTTCGAAGAGCAATTTGTTCATCGCGGGTTTTGTACATCGGATTCTGATAAACATATAATACATTTAAGTTGGTAATGAGATTGCGGTCAACATTGTCTGCCTTTATTATTTTAGATTAAGAAACAATGTCTCTCATCTCTTGTTGTTTACATCCTTGTTTTGTAAACTAGTCTAGCATTATCAGGAATCATGTGAATTACAGTAGAGCGCCTGTGAATAAATTATGGAACATTTTAATAGATATGTGGAATCTATCAAATTTTCAAACCTCTTTCTGGAATTTTCAGACCTCAATGGAGTTATGATTCTGAAACTTGAGTGTTAAATTTTGATTATACTGATCAAGGGGCTATGTGTTAAAGAATTTAACTGGGAAATGGAGTTCAATTCGATGCTGTTACATGTACACTTATGCTTACATTTATTCAGAGCAGAAGAACTTTAACTGATGGATTCGATTGCTTCACAATACCATTGGCTCCCTTTCGATTGCAAACCTAACGCTTCCGCAGGCTTTGGCGCAACACCAATAACTTGACAGGTCTTGGATATCATTGTGAATCTTTGTTGATATATACTAGATCTAGAATTCCAACAGACTAAGTGGTAGTATCCCAAACAATTCTAGGGACACACTTTCTGGTTCTCTCCGACAAGTAGATAACTCGGAAAGTATGGATGAGTGAGTGGCACTGTCCAATGACAAGTTGATCGGGAAAATACCATAAGTTGATGTTTGCGCCTAAGGCTGTTCATACTCATAGGGGACAGACAATACTTTTACAGAATCAATGTGGCAGATATTTAGCTTGAGATGAAAGCAGCTTCTATTTCATATGAGGCTGTTCCTAAAGAAGAACAAACACCGTTGGAAAAAGAAGACATTATAATTTTTTGAGAGGAGAAATCATTATGCTCGGAAAGTTGTTGTCGATGAAGATGTTGATGTTTTAGTTTTCTGAATTATGATTTTGAGATGAGAAATCATTATGCTCGGAAAGTTGTTGAGATTGGTAGATCTGTAAAAAGAAATATTACTTATGATTTTGTATTTATGAATTTCTGGAAATATCTACTTTTGTTAGTCTGTTACAAATATCTACTTTAGATTTATAATGTGTTAAGTGTTCAGAAAACTGTTGAATAGATTCTAGAGACCATCTTTATTAAGTCATCAAAACTAAGGATGCTATTCCGCAGCTTTTTCTATTAACACGTAAAAAGCATCATTGTGTACATGATTAGAATGGTGCCGTACGTGATGATATTGGTCATAATGGTCAAAACATGGGAATTACCAAGACCGGTTGTGCTTCTAACACCAGCTAAATGAAAATCACCAAGACCACCGGTTCAATTTGTTGACAAATTACATCAAAAAAATTGGTGGAAAAAAGTGCAAAAAAATAATGGAAACTGTCGTTTCAGGTTTAAATAACTGAAATCCCTAGAAAAACATATTAAGCGTCCAACATTTACAGAACCAATAGGGAAAGTAAGTGAACCATAAGGCATACAAAGAGGATATATAGCTGAAGATAACCATACAAACTCATCTTCAAAACGGTGTACCAGCACATAAGTATGTGCGGCTCCCCGTGAGTAGAGATGGAATTGGAGCCTGATATGTGTTCCGCCAGATCATGTACATCCCACATATTGTACATGTTATAGTGTGGATAAGAAACTGAGATAGTGAGCTTGTCAGAATTGAAGTAAGGGCAAACATCATCACCAGTCTAAATGAGTTATAAGATAGGCGCATTAAAGTAAAAGAAGCGACTTTGCAGTATTAACCAAAAGAAACTTACAACTCATGATCAGGATCATGTATATCATTGTTCCTTTACATATTTCAGTCCGGAAATGATCTTGGAGACGCTCTTTGGCGTAAAAATTTGACCGTAACCTTTGGATTTTTTAATATCCCAATCTTGCAATGGTCCTTTAGGGAATTCCTACTTTATTATATTTACAGTATCTAAGGGCTGGCTACAATTACGTTTGAGTGACCTTTTTTGTTTTATTGTTGGCCCCTAAATCCTTTTGAGTGGCCCCTAAAAACGCCAGGCTTATCATCTCCATGTTCCCAAGGCCATTATTTTGTCGCTGAATTAGTTCTGTCTCTAAAGTACGTTTCTTCTTGAAATACAGAATATGCTTAAAACCTCCGATTTTCCAAACTCCAGTTAGCTTGTGCAGTTCTCATCCCAATCGGTGTTTCTAACCCGCGCCGTGTGGAATATCCATTGGATTCGTTCAAGGGTATATTGGTAAATCATGCAAAATTCCAATAAAACAACCAAACCCTAAAATTTCGCTAAATATTGAGTGAGGATGGAAGTTATCAGTGTGGGCGAGACGGCGTTGAGAGCAAGACCAGTCACCACCGGAATTCTGCTGCTGAGATCAAAGTTTTGGTATCATTTGGGAACCATCATTACACATATCTTGGAGATCAAAGTCAGAGAAGAGAGACAGAGACCTAAGAAATTGTCATAATGGCTTCTCCTCTCAAATCTATGTTGTATTGGAGAGTAAAATCCGTCTCTGAATTCTTTTGTTGGTAAGATCTGTGAAATAATGTTGTTTGACAATTTTGATTGTTTTCTTAGCCCATTGTATTGACATTCATGCTTTGATTTTTCTATGCAGGGAATGTCCCATTTATAATGTGCGATCTATTGTCGTTCTTCAGCTTCAGGTGTTAGGTTTTGGTTTTGAAGATTGGAATATTGACCTTACGACCAATGTTGGGTATGTATCATTTGTTGAAAGTTGCGATCATTGACTTGCCACAACTGCTGATATCGTAGTCATCTTCATAATATTTTTAAGATCTTGTATATATATTGGTAATTGTTGAGTTAGAGATGTTTTATATACTTTTGTAAGATTAAATGTTTTAGACATGAGCTTCTCAGTCAGTACTTCAAAAGCTCAATGTTTCTAGTTAGCAATAGGATTGGGACAATATAATTAATTGATTTAAGTTGGATAGTTTCAGGGTGTGTTCATATCCCTGATCCGGATAGTGTTGTACTTGTAACTCTTGCTTATCTGAACATAAAAACATCAGTTTGGAGCTCACATTTGACATTTCAATTGTTGGACAAAATTTTCTTTGTGGACCTTATTTACTAGTTTAGATTTACTTTTCTATAAATGTTGTTAGTGTTTTAAATAGGCTCAGTTTTTGAATGAAAAAAAATAGGCTTCAGTCTTCAAAAAAAGATCTTTGTTCTTGGAACCTATCCCCCGTTATAAAGCTCTAGGTTGATATGTATTGGTAGACAGATATGGTTAGAGATGGTTCAATAATTGACATTCCACAACTGCACAAGCTTATAAGCTTAACAATCAAAATTTCTAGGAAAAAGCACAATAACATTAAATGATAGCTAAATTTCTATGTCTAATATCTTCGGTGCCTGCCACAAATACATAAAAATGATGCACATCAAACTCTCAGGAATATTCACTTGCAGGATCTTGTTAAGTTAGTTACAGACATTTATTTTTAAAAATTTTAGACTATTAAGAAGTTAACCATAACACAATATCCCTGGAAAACCAATCACTGGTTTCTTGAACTCCTCCTCTTCGTGTTTTTCGAGCATATCTAGTCTTTTCTGCTCAGACATGACCACCACAGTTGCCTTCTCTTTGTCACTCTGCAAAATAAGGCACCACATCAACTGAATCAGCTGTAATCTTGAAGAGGTAACACCACTAGCCATTGACAAAAGTAAAGCGATAAAGACAGGAAAACAAACGCCGCTTTTAATATTTGGTCAGGATGTTTTCCTCAGTCTGCCCATACCCAAAAAACCACCTCATTCTACAGCAGGTAGAAGGAATGGCAGCAGTGTGAAACATTTTACCTAGAAGGACCAAATCAAGCTCCCAGCAGTGTATTTTTACATATGGGACATAGGTAGCATGAATTATCTACAGACCCCAGCAAAAATCGTATATTATCAAGGTTGACTATTTTAAAAGGAGCTGAAACAGCCCAGAAGATCATACCATATACATAATGTTAAGGAACAACGTAAATTTTGAATACGGATAGGAGGAAGGCTCCCCATCAATGAACTCCACAACACGTCCTTTCTGAGAATTTGGACCAAAGATAAGTCAGAAATGGGCCTGGAATTCTAAAACAAACTTTAACCATCTAAGTTCAGATCGTGGAATAACCTTTTGAGTGAATCATCATTAACAGGAACAGTCTTTGTCGCATTGTTTGAAGAAGCAAGGAGCCTCAACTTGACACAACACACGCATGATAAAAGTATCAGTGATACAAATTCTATCCTCAAATGTACATTTAGCAATTCCCTTTTCTTCTGCCTCCTGCCCAAGACCGATAACATTAGAAATGCAAAAAAAACACAGAAAAGCCGATACCGATACATTTGACTTCGTGCTTGGAAAGACCACAGAAATTCCATGAATTCTAGTATCATAAAAGCAATAGAATGGGAAACTGTGGTTTTATATTCTAGATACACATCAGACAACTATGTTAACACTCAAGACAAGATACAGAAGAGAGGATTTTGTTTTCAAGTTAGCACAAACCTCATTAACCCTCCCCCAAATTCCACTTCGAGTCTGAATTGGTGCACCTTTTAATGCAGCAACATCAATATCTCTTGGTTCAAACTTGACAAGCGCAATCCTCTCGTTAAGGATTTTTTGAGGTTTTCCTTCCCGCCATTTGTCCTTCATTATCTTTGAGTGGTGCTTAGGTTCAAGAATGACTGCCTTCGCTGCTATCCGAAACGCGTCCAGATTCAAAATGCAAATCTTTCCAAAAACAATGAGCAAATCCAGAATAGTTGAGCAGCACCTTCACATCGCATCCTTATATTAGAAGGGTGGCTTGTTACTAAAAAAAAAGCCATTCCAGTGACATGCTTGTGCATTCACCAAACTATCACAGGTGGCTTTTTAATGTGGTGGAGACAGTACCACATTAAAAACATTTAAGAATTTATTCTGATATTTTCCCAGATGATTTCTGGGAAACAACGACAAGCGAACGAACTTTGGTATATGGTTTGTTCTTTAACTAAAAATAGTGAAATACTATTTTCTGTTGCATTACAAATTAAACAAGTATAAAATTCATGTGGAAAACACCAGACCTTATTTCTCTGCAAAACAACAATTCTGGTACGAGGAGGTGCGACAGGGCCCTGAAACATTGCAAGACAGTGCTCATCTTCAGGGTTGGATTCGAGATATTTATGCTGTCCATTGTTGATTTCCCTAGCATAAATAGGTTTTGTCTGGTAACGTCTCCAACCAGCTGACATGGTGACTGGATCTCCTGACTTCAACAGTTTCATATGCCAGTTATGTCGCTTAAGTCTCGCCTGGAAGAAGAACATATATACATGATCAAAAAGGCTGGCAAACAGATTTTAGTTAACAGGAATGTCTTCCTATTTATTCATGTTGAAAACGCATAAATCTTTTCAAAACGCATACTTCAATTAAGAAAATGAAAAAAGAAAAGGTATAGTAACCTGCATATAACCGACATCTTCCCCTTCAAGACTGATACCTCCAACAAGAATCGGATGACAGGGATCATTTTGAACCATCCTGAAGGGAACGCCATGAACCTCCAACCTTAGGTAGGTCCCCATTCTGAAACTTTCATTCTCCATGCGGGTTAGCTCAACAAAATCATTTTCCTTTTCCGTCTCAGACGATAAATGGAAAGGATCAGTTGTTCTTCTAACACCAGCTAAATGAAAATCACCAAAATCAGCAATGTGTACCTGTTCCCGAACAGCTAAAGTCAATTTGGTGGATAAGAGTGCAAGCGAAGTTTGTGGCAGAAGAACTTGAAAAAAAAAAAAGTTGTCTCTTTAAGAGTCCCATACATTACCTTAATTTCTTACAAAAGAAGCATCAAAGGTAACGGAAACTGTCATTTCAGGATTAAATAAATCAAACCCTAGTAGAACAAGTGAATAGAAGCACCACGAAAAAACAAAAAACTATAAGGCAGCGAGAGAGAGAGAGTAACTGAAAGTGACTGCACTGTCTAAAGCAGGAGCAGCTCAGTTTAAAGTCATGCAACAAAGTTACTAGGGTAGGTTTCTAGCATCAAACACCAGGAATGGCATTTTCCATCTCATTCTTTAGTCTTACACGTGCTTTACGTTAAACCTAAAGTTTCTAGATACAAACTACGAAACATATGTAAATATTGTAACAATCAGACATTGTCTAATTAAAATAATAATAAAAATTAACGAGGATATGTTCATAAAGGAACTATATAGCTCCTATAAACAACGGAGTATCTGACGTCGCATGAATGAAAGATATTAAGATTTGAGAGACTCAAATTGACATAGTTAGAGAAAGCACCTTAGCCCCGCTATTAATACTACAACCACGAAGATAACCAAACAGATGTATATTTCTCTTGCAATTTGCATTTTTGTTCACTTTTTGAAGAGGAGTAACGTCTTTAAAACGGTCTATCAGCATATAAGGATGTGCCGCTCGCCGTGACGAGAGATGGAACTGGAGCGTTGATATCTCTTCTGCCAGTTCTTGTACATCCCCCATATTGTAACTGTTATACTCATAGAGTGGATTAGAAAATGAGACAGTGAGTTTGTCAGATATAAACTAAGGGCAAACGGCATCAATAGTCTTAAATGATAATATGTTATAAGTGCACGAATTAGACAGTGCAGTATTAATCAAAAGAAACTTACAAGTCATGCTGAAGACCAGATAGATTGTATGTTACTGCTCCTTGATATATTTCAGTCCGGAAAAGATCCTTGAGACGCTCTTTTGTATCATTCAGTTTTGTTTCATCTTCGAACTGGTCAAGATGCGTGAGAACACCCATGACCTTTGGAAGGCCGTGTGCTTGTAAAAGGTTAAGAAACTCGAATGTTTCCTGAAATCATCGACAAAAGCAATTACGATAAAAATAATAAACCGGCAGCTTCTTTACTTTATACTATGTAGTTACATAAAGGAACAAAGCCACATACGGCTTCAAACCCATAATTTGCATCAACCATTAACAATACTAGATCTGCATATTTTGCAGCATCTATCATGGCATTAATATCATCAGGGCATTCTACAAACTGCAGCCTTGTTCTTTTGTCAGCTAAAGAAAGAACCAAACAACATAACCAATAAGTTATCCGCATAACTATGAGTACTCAATTTCACCTGTTAGACAAACAAACAAACCTATCATGGTAGTTTTGTAATAATTAAAATTAGACAAACAAACAAACCTGTTATGATGGTTACGGGGCCTCGTATATCATTCACATCTTCTTCCATGGTAAAATGGTTGACTAGAGATTTAATCAGAAGGGACTTCCCAACCTATAACAAGCATAAATTAAAACAGCAGCAGCCCATATAATGGTTAGAATCATTACCTCTATGCTATTGAAGTTTGAAAATACATCAGGGAGGAAGGGTTACTGACCTTGGGAGGTCCTTGAACGAGAATTAAGAAAGGCGGTGGTGCTTCTGGTTCATGATCATTTCCCAATACATAGTTCTATTGCCATCATCCCAAACGTCTTCACACTCTTTGAAGTCTCTGTATATTCGGAAAGCTGCTGGACGATGATCAACTTGAGAATTGGGAGATGACATTTTTGAAATCCCTAAAAAAATCACACAATACAAATTTCTACTTTGTAAATAAAAACAAAATCCCAACTTTTTAAGAAAATAGAGAGGAAGTAAAACAATAAGAGTCACCTTGTTGCAAATAGACTGGAGAAATTCTTGTTTGATTTTATCAATTTAAGCTTTTCCTTTTTGAACTATCGACAATGAGGAGGTTTAGGTTTCTAGATTTTATCACACGAGAAGGAGATAGACGGGGTAGAGTGGAAACCCTCAGTTATATAGGGCTCCATCCAGCCCAAGCCCATTCATTAATTATGAGCCTTGGAAAAAATTCCCCGCAATTTAGGGATTCTTTATGTTGTCATACAATACTGATTGTTGTATTCGGCATGGATTTAACAGGATAGTAACCATCATCCAAGGAAAAGGGATTAAATCTACAAACCATCAAACCCCAAGTGTGTCAAAGTGTTAAAAACACTATTGCTTGGAGACATCTTTATTAAGATCATCAAAAGTAAGGACGTCCCATTACTTTCATGGCTGGAATACTCTATCAAGGGTCGTAGTGCAACATTTCTTATTAACACATACAAAGAAGCATCACTGGGCGCCCAAAATCCTAGCAAAAAAGGAACAGAGAATTTGTGAATTTGGGTCTTCTTGCACGTGCTATTTAACTTCGCACAGTTTTCATACTTTACTCGTGAATTTGTGACGTCATCAGTTTTGTCATCCAAGGATTGTTGTGTGCGAAGGAGCTCGCTCCTGTGTAATATTTTACCCTACAATATTGATCCAGTTTAAATCATCATTTATCTATCTTAATGGTACTGAAATCGATCTGAATCGATCGGGATGAAGACTCAGTTCTATGAAGGAGTGTTAATGGCGGAGCAGAGAAAGAATGGGTTCGAGGTGAGAAGTGATATTTTTGACCAAGTCTTTGGTCTTGGCAGATTTTTTTTTGGTGGATTAATAGAAAGAAAAAACTGGTTTTCTAAATTTTTAGATGATGATTTACTGAAGTACTTGATATTACTAATCACCGCGATGGTGCGCGGTTTGGTCCCTTGCAGCGGCGGATAGCTACCTTGCCTATCAAAGATGGTGGATTAGGAATTTACACCATGGCGGACCAGCTCCTACGCTACCTTGCTTCTCGAGTCGGACTACATCGGTGCGAAGGTGATTCTTGGTAAATTATTCTCAAAGCAGACAAAGGTATTGCTTATCGGTTTGCACTTCGTAGATTTATCCAAGTGTTGATGGTGGTTTTTAACTTAAGGGTAAAGTCGTAAAACCCTAGTCGACAGTGACGTCACAGAACTTGAGTAATAATTTCCAAACCCAGCACATTCATTGAACCCTTTAATTTGTCTCGAGAAAATTACCGCAGGTACCTTTTTTAATGCTAATTAGGGTTTCGACAAGCAAAAACCCTAATTCTCACACCGCACGTGCCAATGGATCATCATGCCAGCCACATCCTACCGCGCCAAGGCATGCCAACCATGCTAGCCGCACCTCTGTGCCGATGGCAAACCATGCCAGCCACACCTACCACGCCAAGGCATGCCAACCATGCTACCCGCACCACCGTGCCATCCACACCAACCGCGCTAAGGCATGCCAACCATGCTAGTCGTACCATGCTTGCCATGGCAAACCATGCCAGCCACATCTTCGCTAAAGCATGCCAACCATGCTTGCCGTTACAACACGCCGTGCACAACGCTGGTTGCCAAAACAAAGGCCTCGCAACAATCTACCGCCATTTTTCCATCTAAGACGCAAATCTTAGCCGGAGTCCAAGGTTACCATACAATGCATGGTAACAATTAACCCAAAACCCTAGCTTAGTCACGGTCCTAGCTTGGTCACGCCAAACCCTTGGCCCCATCATGCCAAGCCAAACCGCATCTTGCCTTGCCCTAGCCATACTAGCCGCACCATGTGCCAAACGACATGCCAAACCATTGGCCCCACCTCGCCAAGCCAAACGCACATTTCCTTGGCCCTAGCCATACTAGCCGCATCATGTGCCAAACGACATTCCAAACCATTGGCCCCACCTCGCCAAGCCAAACTCACCTTTCCTTGGCCCTAGCCATGATAGCCGCACCATGTGCCAACAACATGCCAAACCATTGGCCCCACCATGCCAAGCCAAACCGCACCTTGCCTTGGCCCTAGCCATGTTAGCCGCACCATGTGCCAACGGCATGCCAAACCATTGGCCCCGCCTCTCTAAACCAAACGCACCATGCCTTGGCCCTAGCCATGCTAGCCGCACCATGTGCCAAACGGCATGCCAAACCATTGGCCCCACCTCGCCAAGCCAAATGCACCTTGCCTTGGCCCTAGCCATGCTAGCCGCACCATGTGCCAACGGCATCCCAAACCCGTGGCCCCACTATGCCATGCCAGCCTTCCCTATGCGGCTACTAAAACGAAGGCCTGTGATAATCAACGACCCCCCTTAAATCCCAGGATCAAATCCTAGCCGAAAAAGGTTACCAGACAATGCATGGTAACCTTTGGCCCGAAATCCTAAGTTTGGCCACGCCTAAGACCGGCCGCCGAGGCATGCCAACCTAGCCGCGCCACCATGCTTTGGCCTTCCCTATGTGGCTACTAAAACGGCGTGCGACAATTAACGGTCCCCTTCAATCTCAGGAGAAAATCCTAGCCGTCCAAGGTTACCAGACAACGCATGGTAATCTTTGGCCCGAAAACCTAGGTTTGGCCACGCCTAACCATGCCATGCCGACGCCATGCCAACCTAGCCGCACCACCATGATGGCCTTCCCTACGCGGCTACCCAAACGGCGTAGGCGTGCGACAATCAACTGGTCGTCCTTCAATCCGTGAGAAAATCCTAGCCGTCCAGGTTACCAGACAACACATGGTAACCTTTGACCCAAAACCCTAGTTTGGCCACACCAAACTGCGCCAAGGCATGCGATGCCAACGGCATGCCAACCTTGCCGCGCCATATGCTGGCCTCCCCTATGCGGCCACCAAAACAAAAGCGTGCAACGATCAACGGCTACCTCTCGTCTTAAGATGCAAAATCTCGACCTTCGGAGGTCACCAAGCTAGCAAGTCTCCCAAGCACGACTTGCCAGGCAACAACAACACGCTACATGTTTTCCACAAAAATATTCGAGACATCAACACATATCGCAAACTGGGGGATCCTCTTTGGGTATTGGTTTGGCGGTTTACGACATGCGGCGTACACTATGCCCGTCATAAGGAAGTGTCATAAGGATGAGGTGGTTAGTAAATATAGGGAGTTAATGGTGAAACGTTCTTTTTATGGAACGTCAATTCCATGCATTAACGGTTTTATGGAACATCAATTACATGCGTTAACGTTTTTATGGAACATCAATTCCATGCGTTAACGTTACCACCTTCTCCATTTACTCACCCATTTTTCCATTCCTTAATGAGACCAGAGTACGTTTCACTTCGACTTGTATAAATAGGTCTTACCTATTTCCACCGAATCGACAAGTTCATCGGAGCATACAACACTCAGAAAATATTTGCTAGCTTTTCATACGTTAGCTTCCAACTTTCGGGACAAGTCGTAACACAACTACTCTTCTTCCGAATCAACTATTCTCGTCTCGTCACTTTCCTTGCTTCCTCCCCCAAAACCAACCCATTCTCCTCCACTTTGTGGACCGAAGCAAGTCTGGAACGACCATTTCTTTGTTTAGGACGGACTTGTACAGATTGATATCTCGAATCTAAAGTACTCCCTTGTAGTACATTGCTTAGGGTTTAAATTCGTTTCTCACCCACACACCCGAAATTACCGAAATCAGCAGAAATTATTTTCACTCACAAACACCAAGTATCTACCTACTGTGTCAATGATACTGCCCCCCACCCCCCTTCCATGCACTCCATGGCAGTCACTTATTTTGATGCGGTTAAGAATCAAATCCCAAGCCAATTCTCCATGTCCAAGAGACTTCATCTTGTGGCATTGAAACCATGTTAAACATGCTCATGACTATTTATTGGATGTACCTATCAGTGGTCTCAATCTGTATATTGGTCTGAGACAGTTTAGAGTTGTGCTTTGCTATCGTCTTGGCATCCCACTTTTTCTTGAGAATGGTTTATGTCCAAGTTGTAATAAATCCATGGACATTTTTGGTGATCATGCGCTTCACTGTACTAAGGATATTGGCCCTAAATTTCGACATGATGTTGTTCGCGATATAGTTGCTGATATTTGTTATAAAGCCAGTGTGCCTGCTTGCAAGGAAGCTTTTCTTGGTTTTCTGACGAATGAAGACAAAGATTTGAAAACTGCTGATATTCTTGTGCTCAATTGGGAAAATGGACAGGGTGTTTTTATGGATGTCACAGGGGTCTCGCCCTTCACTGGGGAAGGAATTCGCTCATTCGTCCCAGGAAAAGCTATAGCTTCTATTATCTCACGAAAACAAACTAAATACATGGACAAGTGTGTTTCGCATGGTTATGGTTTCGGGGTCCTTGCTTTCTCTACTTTATGGGAACTTGGTGAGGACACATTATGTTTTTTCAAGCGTCTGAAGAACTGTTTGGTTAGTAATGACGCAAGTAGTGGTTTTGGTAGTTTTATCTTTCATAGATTAGGCATAGCTATTCAAAAAGGTGTTGGACCCCACTTTTGCTAGGCTTCCAACAAAAAGCTTTGTGTAATTATTAATGATTATTTTTTAATTACTATCATTTTTAGATAAAGATTTTTTTTTTTTTTAGAAATTTAATGGAAGTGTTATTTGTGTATTTGTGGTTATGATAGTGATAAAGAAATCCTAATAGTTGTAAAATTTTGGGGTTGTTTTTGTGTTGAAGAAAATTGGGTGGAAATACTAGTCAGATGCTAATTGTTGTTCTTAGTTTTTTTGTCCACAAATATAATTGTTGCCAACTAAATTCCTAATTACTGTCACGATTTAAAATACCTGTCATAGGTGTATATGTTACTGAAAAAGAATATGTGATAATCTACACTGTGATAAAATACTGGTTTTGGTGTAGTACGTGCTTTGTAGTAGTAGCTGGTGATAGTAAGAAATGTATTCATTACATTTACAACGGACATTGATAAGAGGTGAGTTTACTTATGCCGGTAATATTAGCTTAGGGTTAAGTGGCAAAATGCCCCAAAATGGACCTCAAGGTTGTGAAAATGCCTCAGACGTTAGGGAAAAGATTAAATGCCCCAAAATCTTATCAAAATGCCCCATTCCGTTATGTATTCCGTTTCAGATGGTTAAATGGTCAAACTAGTAAGCATGTGGCCCCGCACGTGCAAACAAATTACATTTATACCCTTCTATCAAACAGGCTGACATGCACGTGACTGCTTTGCCTGAATTAGTGAGATTACGAGACGTGGCTACTCAAAAATTGGACGGCCATGATGAAGGGGTTAGATTTACTTGAAATGGGGGTTTCTTTTCAAAAATGACCAGCGTGTCCTATTAACTAGGATTAAGACACGTGGACATCATTTCAAATCAACGGCTACAGATTCCAACCGTTGTGGCAAGAATTCAAGTTATGGAACAAAGTACTCATGTACACGGTAAAACTGTTTCCATATAAGAGTTTCCAGCACAGAACTGCATTAAAACATAGAATTCGAATTTCATTACAAAACCAAAAGTAAATGTTGCACGAGTATGGTGGTGAATCCATCATTTCATACTTCAAAACCTCACTCTAAATCTTAAAAACTTTTTAAACTTCAAAATTCCATTCTAAATCTCATCCCAACTGTTGATTCCTAGTCCCTGCTTTCCTGCTAAACAAACAGCACCAAGGAAAGTAAGCATCACTTCATACTTCAAACTAGACCTGTTCTATTCTAAATCTCATCCCAACCGTCCATTCCTAATCCTGCTTTCCTGCTAATCAAATGAAACAAACAACACCCAAGGAAAAAGAACATCAAAAAATGGTAGAGAATTATCATGTCAAAATGAATCAATATTGCAATGTAAGAGAAGTATCATAAAACTAGACATCAATACCAAATCCACTCCTAGACATCATAGTAAACCATTTCCAGATCTCCGTTACTAGGCCACGCGCGCACCTGCTAAATAAATAATAAAATGCCAGATTGGATCTAAGCACAAGTTTTCAGGCTAGGATCAAGAATTTGGAAAATAAAATGCCAGATAATGTGAATTTCCTACAAGCACACAAGACTTACCATCTATTATTGACTATTGGTCATAACTTGTTCTTGTCAGTGTAGCTACTCAACTTTATGAGGAAAATAGAATATGGCCAACTACTGAAATGTAATTGCTAATTGCACAAAATGTATCATGTTTAGTTTCCAATCCATCGGAAAACAACTAAACAATTGCATAATTAGGAATGCATCCTATATGATGCTATGGATTCAGAACACAACTATCAACGAGCAGCTAATCTCTTGCATGAGATGAACTTGCTACTGTAGCAATTCCAGAAACCTCCTAATTATTAAACACCCAATGCAGATAGAATCCCATGTTGTACATTATATGGGAAATGTGTAGAAATTCAAGGCCCTCCATGAAGGACATAATGAAGGACCAAACATACAAAATAGATGATGCAACATGACACTAGTAAGCTAGCACATAATGGAGTTAATTAATTACAGTTGCATCATGATACACCACCTAGTCTCTACTGGATCGTGATACAAGAAAATGCATGACCAACTTGATTATGGCTCCAAGACGTATATTATCAAAATCTTCGAGTATTCTAAGAGTGTCCCAATTTGATACATTTGCTTACTTTTCAAATATCTAGCCCACTAGCCCCACTAATCAAAAATGCTGAATTGAACATAATTTGTTTATCTAAAACCCTAATTCAATTGCTTACTAATTCAATTGCAGCAAAGTGTGACCAACTGAATGTGAATTGTACTATGAACACTCAATTATATACAAAAACACAAATTATATCCCTTAATTCTACAACAAAGTGTGCACATTACACTAGTGGACATGCATTACACTAGAAATCCAAAGACTCAAATATAACCAAATCTCTGTATGAAATCCAAATTACACTAGAAATGGAGAGGGGACATGAATAAGAAATAATTTTCATAATATATCGCTCAATTTCGTTAAGATATGTACTTGAATTATGGCCCTTCTATATTCACTAGTGGACATGCATTCGTAGAGAGTGATATGTTTTTGTCGATACACATACAAGGAGATATTATATCCAAATTTCAATATGCTAATTTCCACATTTTACAAACACATAACACATCAACAAAGTAAGATGCTCAAAGTATAAACTAACGAGTAAAAATGCTAACCTCAAAGAAGACTTTTAAGACCAAATACTAAAAGAGTAACTAGTAGTCCATTCAAATAACGAGAGCTTCGATAGCTCCGAAGTTTCAAGAACTAATCATGAAGCATAAACAACTTCCCTCTACATTTTCCATTTCTTTATTACCCGCAACAACAACCAAACTGAATGTGAATATAGGGTTGTCATGGAAAGTGCTTCACAACCGAATCAATCCCCAATCATTACATCGGGGTTGTCATTCTATGAAACATTCGTGAGAAGTCCGAATAAACGTCAACCAATACTTGAAAGCTTAGGCAATTCAACAATCAATCTTCACGGGGATACAATTTGAAACATATAAGATATAGGTTATAATGCAGTAATCAAAATTAATCAACACACTAAAAAGCTCATTTAGTAGATTCATTCTTAGCCATGCCATGGTTATAAAGCAAAAGAGATAGACGGAATTCGAGAAAGAGAGACAGAGACACAATTATAAATCATGATATAAACCGATTTTATCTGCTAAAATTGAAAAACCCCAAATTATGATCCCTAATTTCGTTTCCCGTAAACCCTAATTACGACTTGGGCTTCAAACCCTAATTTCATTTCAAGTCTACGAAACCCTAAGTTCGTAAATCACATATACCATTTTCACAAGGTTGGGGCTTCAAGAACAACAAACGATTCGAAAATCGAAATCATAAAACAAAATTAGGGTTTAACAAAGAAAAGGAAATTACCTGTTCTTCACTGTTCTCGAACGCGGATCTTATCATCTCCGTCTCTCGATCTCTTTCTCTCTCTATCGGCCTGGTGCTTTTTTTTTTTTTTTGTGCAAGTCTCTCGACCATGGTTGAAGATAAGACGAGAAGCACACGTACGAACCCACTCGTGCGATGCACATGTGTCCATCACACCACATGCCAACGTTTTTACTCGCATACGTGTCGGGAAATAATTTTGCCACGTGTCTAACGAAATTATTAGCACATCGTAACATGTCTACCGTCATTTTCATCGAAGGGCAAAATCGCCAATTCATAATACAGTTGACCAGTTAAACTGGGGCATTTTGACTAATTTTGACTATTTAAGATAAAGTAACAGAATGGGGCATTTTAATCTTTTTCCTAACGTCCGGGGTATTTTCACAACTTTAGGGTCTATTTTGGGGCATTTTGCCACTTAACCCATTAGCTTACTTATACCATATTACTAAATGATATGTCTAAGGCCATGGGATGTCAAAACGACCTGAGATTTAGTTCGGCCAGTATTGGTTTTTTTTTGTTTTGTTTTGGTATTGATGTTTCTGTTAAGGTCGGGCACTCGAGCCTCTTCTAACTATCGAACTAACTTTCTGGTTGGCAGAAACAATTAATGAGACTATTTTTTGCTCTAAACATAAACATATCGAATAAGCCGGTGATGGAATTTCAATTTGCTATTCTTATATTGATCATGTCAATATTGTTGCATGCATGCTACATGCATATTCGTTTATTGTGCATACTAGGCTTTGTAAATCGTTTTGTGTTGGATACCTTGAGTTCCATCCTCATCTACACCATAGTCTAGTCTCACTATTATACACGTTGGGCTCCAGGGACCATTGGGATTACCCCAAGGGTACTATAGTAAATTATCCCATTCTTGATAAAATCAACCAAGCCCTAAGGTTTCGACGGAATTGTTGTATGGAGAGTAAGAGGAGAGAGACTATGAGTAAGTGAAGGAGGCGGTGTTGAGGGAAGAACCAGTTATCGGAGTTCTGTGCCGATTAGAAGTTGGCAGGTTGCTCTTTGATGTGTGGAAGCTTTTGGCATAGCTTGGAGATCAAAGTCAGAGAAGAGAAACAAGATCTTTAAAATGTCATAATGACTTATCCTCTCAAAACTAAGTTGTATCCCATGAAGATCTTGGAGGTGAGTTTAGCACCATACAAACTCCATCACGGAAGTTATGGATGGATGGATATGGAGAGCACGTGGTTTTTACTACATATTCAGCCCATTAAAGAGATCAGAGACATGTACAACTCGAAAGGAAATCGGTAGATCTGTAAAAATAAATTGTGGTTTTTTTGGTGCTTGATGGAAACTCCGATTAGAATAAGCCAAAGTGATTGATGATAATGCTTGTCATTTATAAAGAAGACTTTATATTGCTGCAGATAAGTTTTGAATCATAATAATAACACCATTCCATGATACTTTGCAACAGTTGAAATGCGTCAATTCCTCAAATTAAACAAATTACAATATAGACCCGCGATTTCAAATTTATCAAGCCGTCAGACGCATCTGAATCTTCATCCATCTCTGAATAAAATCAACAAACACGCATTGAAGAAAGAAGAGGGATCTAAGATCATAGTTTAAAAACTCTTCCACTTGGTGGCAACCGAAGATGGTTAGTTTTTGAAGACTAGTCCATCCTCTTAAATCTGCACAAACATTAGGACCTAGTCTATCAAACGCGATTCTTGAAGAACCAAATGCGGCTTCATACTTTTTATCTACTCTGAAATCCCTGAAACTGATTGCACTCTTTGATATTTAAACTTACCAATATCTTCTAGATACAGATGTCAGGGTCAACAATTGGAAAAAAAAAAAAAAAGTTTGTTCCACCTTATGCCGGAAATATTAGCTTAGTTTGCGATCCACCTCCGGTTACCATATTACAAAGTGACGTGTTTATGGATGTTACGACAAGTGTTTTGAATAACAAAATTGAGATTGGTTTATATGAAAGAAAAAAATACGATGTTTTGTGGAATGGTTTGTTGCATTGAGTTGCTCAGAATTGGGTGTGTGTCAACGCCTCACCGGATCCAATAATGAAGGATACAATTTGGACTACGTGGTAGCTTTGACGAGTATGGGGTTCATTTGATTTGTTCTAAATTTTGAGTGTCTTTGGTAACCCGTCAGTCCAATGTGCTCGAGAGACACAAGAATGAAATTTTATCATACTAGGCCAAATGAAGGAATTTCAATTGCTGATATTCCAATACTTGATCAAATGAGTCAAACTTTGTGCTCGATATACGGAGTAAGTATGGGGCTGCAATATTGCTATGGGGTGCGGTATTTGTACACTTTAAAATGACAAAGTAGTCATCAATTGTACTTACTGTCTTGCAATTCTACTGCATGGAAAATGATTTAATTCAAGGGTATTTTAGTAAATCACCCAATTCTTCTTATAAATCAAATCCCTTGGGGTTCCTAAGAGAAGTTGTTGACAAGAGTAAACTCTAGAGACCAGCGAGCGTGACTGAGTGCGGCGGCGTTGAGGGAAAAACTATTCACCAGAGTTCTCTGCCGGTTGGAAGTTTGATTTCGGGATCGGATGGGGGTTATGGTCATGAAAATGGTTACTGTATGATGTGGGAATCTCTTAACATAGTGTTAGAGCATCATCACTTACGTAACCTTCTAGAACTTTGTATATATAGAATGTTGTGTATTCTAGGGAAGGATTATATTAGGCATACTTGTTTACCAAGTCTTGCCTCGTTTAGAATTTAGAGAGTTTGTATTTTTGTATAAATAGGTTGTTAAGGTTTTACAATATTGTATCGAAAACCATATTCAATAATAAAGAACACAATTCTTCTAAACCTTCTTCTTCTCTTCTCTTCTAAACCCTAATATACACAATCTCGACTTGGTATCATCCTTGTTCGATTCTCCATGTCTTCCGCATCTACTACAATCTCTACAGTTTCTACAATACTCGGTTCTACACAATCCATGATGGCTTCTTCTCACTTCTCCCAACCACATCACATCATTACTTGTCAAACTAGACGCAACAAACTATTCTCTTTGGCGTGCTCGATTCTTACCCTACCTTCAAGGATATGACCTAGATGGTCACGTTAATGGTGATAAGCCACCTTCTCGCTACTCTTGAAAACTCGAAAACCCTAACCGAATATGCTCCACGGTCAAACGGGATCGCATCCTTCTCGGGTGGATCTTTTCTTCTTTAACTCCTGTTTGTTTTGAGGAAGGTCCATCGCCTCACTACCTCATGAAGTTTGATCGTCTCTTGAGTCCCTTGCATCCAAATCTGATGCTCATATCCATCATCTCCAATGTGAACTAAGAGCTCTAAGGAAGGGTTCTCTCTCGATGAGGGAATACATTGATCGTGCTCGTGATATTGTCGACAGCTTGGCCGCCGCAGACACCACAGTCACCAACACCGAACTCCGCCACTGTATCCTTGCTGGTTTGGATACATCTTATGATGCTATTGTTACTTCCCTTACCACATCAATGGGCACGATGAAACTTGAGGACTTCATAACCTATCTTCTCACCTTTGAGCTGCGTGTGGAACAACAGAACAAGATATTGCACTCTCACCCTGTTGCGAATATTGCTTCCTCTGCCAGACCTGCACTGCCAGGACCTGCTCATCTACAGCGCACAAACTCTGCCCAGATGTTGCCTGCAAACGCTCGCCAACCAGTGACTTGCCAACTTTGTGACAAACCGGGTCACCCTGCTCACCTCTGCTGGAAGCGTTTTGACAAAACCTTTCGTCCTCAACCACCACGGCGTTCACAGGCTTCATCCTCTTCAGCTCCTCGTGCATATGTTGCTCAAGCACCAAACTATGACTCTGCCACTCCGTGGGTTCCAGATAGTGGTGCTGGATCATATTACTAATGATCTCTCTCGTTTGCACATTCACTCAGAATATAATGGCCCTGATCAGATCAAACTCGGTAATGGTGATTCTATTCCTATCTCTCGTGTTGGCTCCTCAATCCTAGGAACACCTGATCGTAAGTTACATCTCTACAACACGCTTTATACTCCTTATATCTCTCATAATGCTATCGCTTAACTCGCCTTACAAGTGAGAATAATGTTTGTTCGAGTTTCATCCCCGACTTTTGTCTTGTAAAGGATCGGTGTACGGGGAAGGTTCTTCTCTGCCGTAGGGAAAGGTGGTCTCTATGAACTGGATGCTTCTTCAAGTTCTCCCAAAGCATGTGTCGGTGAACGAGCAGTCTCATAATTGGCATTCTAGATTAGGACATCCTATGATGCGAACTGTGGCGTCATATTATTTCAAAATTTTCCTTCCAAGATATCTAGTAAAACTATAACCTTTTGCTCCTCTTGTCATGAGCATAGGAGTCATAAGTTACCATTTTCTTCTAGTATGACTCAATATTTGCATCCTCTTGACTTAATTGTTTCGATGTCCTGGGGTCCTTCTCATATTTTGTCTAATGAAGGTTATAGATACTATATTATTTTTATTGATGCTCACAGTCGTTTTACTTGGATGTTTCCTTTATCTCATAAGTCTGATGTCTATTCTACCTTTCTTGTGTTTCAAAAACATGTCGAAAATTTGTTTGATCGGAAAATCAAAATTTTCCAATCGATAATCTTTGAGAATACCGCAACTTACTCCTTATCTTCAACAAAATGGTATTTTCATCGTTTTTCGTGTCCACACACTTCTGAGCAAAATGGCTTAGTTGAACGTCGCCATCGACATATTCGTGAAACTGGTCTTACTTTGCTATCTATGGCTTCTATTCCTTCTTCTTCTTTGGTATGATGCATTTTTCACTTGCTACTTAATGAATCGTGCCTTCTTCTTCTCTTGCACAAATTTCTCCTATGAAACTCTTTTTGGCGTTTTTGCAGATTACCGGTCTTTGCGTGTATTTGGTTGTCTATGCTATCCTCATCTTCGTCCATACAGGTCTCATAAAATGGAACCGTTATCATCTCCTTGTGTTTTTATAGGATATAGTCCTATGCATAAAGGTTACAAGTGTCTTCATATACCTACTGGTCGGATTTATGTGAGTCGTCATGTCGTGTTCAATGAGACTATCTTTCCCTTTGCTGCGTCGTCGACACCATCTCCCTCAACTCCTGATCAGGTAACATCTGCCTCTATGCATGATATTCCGTTCTTTGTGAGCTCCTCTCATAATTCTGTGCCACATTCATCATCTCCTAATGATAGTATACACACTCGATTGCCGACTGGTAGCTCTAATATGACACTAGGAAGTTTGCCTCAAGATGGATCGTCATCTGGTGCTTTAGAATCTGCACTACCTCCGTCAGCTACTATGTCATCTACTGCACTGCCTCTGTCATCTGCTTCGTCAGCTACTGCGTCGTCTACTTCGTCAGCTACTTCGACGGTTTCTACAGCAGCTACTGCGTCGTCTACAGAGCTTTCTCCTATACTGTCTACTACAAGTGCTTCTGGAACTGTGGGTCACCCAATGATTACCAGGGCTAAGGACGGGATCTTTAAGCCTAATACGTCTAAATATGCTCTTGTCGCATCAACTAGAACCAACCTTGTTATTCACAAGCTCGGGCAAATCCAGTTGGCGTGAATCTTCCGATAATGAGTATAATGCATTACTTGAAATGGTACGTGGACTCTAGTACCTTATCATCCTTCTATGAATCTTATTGGTTGCAAATGGGTTTATCGTATTAAAAGAAAACCGAGATGGTTCTATTGAACGTCGTAAAGCTCGATTAGTAGCAAAAGGATTTAATCAACGGGAAGGTGTTGATTATGGTGAAACCTACGATCCGGTTGTAAAGCCTTGTACTATCTCAGGTTATTCTTACACTGCCTCTCTCATAACTGGCCTATTAATCAATTTGATGTTCAGAATGCCTTTTTACATGGTAATCTTGAAGAGGAAGTTTACATGAAACAACCACCGGATATGTTGATCCCAATTTTCCTACGTATGTTTGTAAACTCGCAGACGTCTCTTTATGGATTAAAACAAGCTCCACGTGCTTGGTACCATCGACTCAGTACTTTCTTATTGCGAGAATGGATTTGTTACTTCAAAGTGTGATTCTTCACTCTTCATTCGACGTGATGATACTTTGGTATTTTTTCTTACTCGTTTACGTTGATGATATTATTCTTCTTGGTTGAGTTCTTGAGTTCACAGTCTATTCGTGCTTCTTTACAAACCGAGTTTGCAATTAAAGACCTTGGTGCTTTGTCTTATTTTCTTGGAATTGAAGCGGGCGTACGTCTTCCCGGTTATTTCTCACACAAAGGAGATATGTTCATGATCTTCTTATTCGAGCAAAAATGGATGGTGTTAAACCAATTAAAACTCCACTTAGTACAACTGGAGATATATCCTCTGATCGTAGCACTTTATTAACTGATGCTACTGAATATAGAAGTATTGTTGGTGCACTGCAATACTTGACGTTTACTCGTCCTGATTTAGCTTATGCAGTCAACAAAGTTTGTCAATTTATGCATGCTCCAACGAACATCACTTTGAGTCTCGTTAAACGTATATTACGTTATCTACAAGATACTTCTACTTTTGGAATTTTTCTTAAACCGCCAACATTTTGCAATTGTCTTTCACTGCTTATACGGATTCAGATTGGGCTGGTTCTTTGGAAGATCGTCGTTCTACTAGTGGATATTGTATCTTTCTAGGAAATAATATTATTTCTTGGAGTGCTCGCAAACAAAAGACAGTTTCTCGTTCAAGCACTTTGGCCGAGTACCGTGGTCTTGCTATTGCTACTGCTTTGAAATCATGTGGATTCAATCTCTTCTTTCGGAGTTACATGTATCAACTAAGTCTCCACCTGTTTTGTGGTGTGATAATCTTGGAGCTACATATCTTACGGTTAATCCTATTTTCATGCTCGAACAAAACACATAGAGATAGACTATCATTTTGTTCGAGATCAAGTGGCTTCTAAAAAGTTGGATGTTCGGTTCATTTCTTCTAAGGATCAAGTGGCTGATATATTTACCAAACCTCTTTCTAGAGACCGGTTTGCTTCTCTAAGGATCAAGCTAACGGTTCAAGATGACCCGTTGCGCTTGCGGGAGGGTGTTAGAGCATTATCACTTACGTAACCTTCTAGAACTTTGTATATATAGAATGTTGTGTATTCTAGGGAAGGATTATATTAGGCATACTTGTTTACCAAGTCTTGCCTCGTTTAGAATTCTGTAGAGTTTGTATTTTGTATAAATAGGTTGTTAAGGTTTTACAATATTGTATCGAAAACCATATTCAATAATAAAGAACACAGTTCTTCTAAACCTTCTTCTTCTCTTCTCTTCTAAACCCTAATATACACAATCTCGACTCATAGCTTGGAGATCAAAGAGAGAAACATATCTTTCAAAATTGTCATAATGACTTCTCCTCTCAAATCTTTGTTGTTGGATATCCCTCTGGTGAATTGAGGATGAATAAGAACTCAACCACCAGAGATTTTAGTCGTGGGTCTTTGTTGTTGTATAGTCATGGGTTTTCTGGAATTTTGTTCTTAAGATATGGATAGATCTGTAGGAAAAATTACACAGGTTAGAGCCACTAAAATGCTTAATCTGGAAATTTGTTGAAATTGGTAGTAGATCTGTAAAAAGAACAATATCTCCTATTAGTCTATTACAAATTTTTAGTATAGATTTATATATAAATGTTTTTGGTATTTGATGATAGTAATGTAATGGCAATGGAATTCTTTGATAGAAACTCCGATTAGAATAAGCCGAAATTGATAATACTTGTCACTTATTCATAAAGAAGACTAATTGATAATGCTTGTTACTTACTCATAAAGACTTGTACTGCTGCTGCATATCAGTTTTGGATCATCATATATAACATCCATCATTCCTTGAATTATATTTAGTTTCGTTTTATTATACTGAAGATTTTTCATAGTAACCATCTAAGGAAAAGGGATGAAATGTGAAGATATTACAAATCAACTTTTGATATTGTTCTCTGAAGTCTGAACCATCAAACCCTTGTTGTTCAGTGTTCACAACATTGTTGCATAGATTTTAGAGACCATCTTTATTAAGGTTATCAAAGTAAGGATACTCCATTGCTTGCTGAAATCCTCGGCAAAGGGTGGTAGCGCAGCATTTTCTATTAACACGTACAAAGCGCATCATATGATTTGAATGGTGCCATGTGATATTCGTCAATCGTCAAGGACGGTTATAACAATCAGAAATTGAGTTCAACTCAGCAAGACCAGATCTTAACCACCATCATCAAGGTTAGGAACATCAGATGATTTACAACTCTGTGGAAGGAAGCTGTGGATATGGCATTAGATTACTTTTAAGTTAGACATCATTCGGGCACAAAAAAAAAGAAGCTTGGATTGATATCTCCCTACATGTTGTTGTTAAATCATTTCCGTCTCCTAAGTTACTCTTTAGTCATATCTACCGGACAACTCAAGCATGGTTAGGTTCTTATCTTAGTTTGTTAACTGCTTTATATCAACCTTTTCTTTAGGTCGTTGAGTGCGGGTACTGGTATATAAGTTTTGATGGAAATGCCACTAACTGAATATTTGTTGAAACGGGTAGATCTGTAAAATGTTTATGATTTTTGGTGCTTGATTCGAATAAGCCATTGATGATAATGCTTTTCTCCTATTCATGACAAAGACTTGTATTTTCTGGTGCAGATCAGTTTTGAATCATACTGACATCATTTCTTTTATTTTGTTTAGTTTCATCTTCAATGATATTTAAATTATCATCCGAGTTCTGAAATAGAGATTGTGTTTAAAAAGATAGTAACCATCATCCAAGGAAAAGGGATGAAATATAAAGGAGATTGATGAAAAAGTGCAAATCAACTTTTGGATTTGTTATCTTAACGATCAAGTGTGTGTTAGAAACACGGTTGAATAGATTTTGGAAACATCTATCTTTATTAAGGTCATCAAAAAGTTTGTTCCGTTGCTTTCTCGGCTGAAATCCTCTGCCAAGGTTCGTAAGTAATGCAACATCTCCTTTTAACGCGTATAAAGAAGCATCACTGGATAGCAAAAAAAAAAAATCTAATTAACAATATATGATGAAGAGAATCTGTTCAAACCCAATGATTGTGATTAGCTGAGCTCCAAACGAAAGAGTACCTTGATTGGAGACAAAAATTATTTTTACAAGATATTTGCTTATGCGATTCAAAATATATCATAGGAAAGTAACTAGATACAGCCGTGCCTTGTTAAGTCACGTCTGTTATATGTCCATAGTATCTTGCTAGGTAGATAATGTTATAACCCATCCAATGACGTATAACTTTGAAATCTTTCCTCCTATTCAAATTTGTATCAAAACCATGTCATTCACACTCATTGCCTTTAAAACCCTTGCTTTTTAGTGCCTGGAATTCTATGGATCAAGCTTTTCTTTAGGTTGGATTCAGTGGGTACTGGTATACGAGTATATTAGTCTTGATGGAAATTAGAATGATGTGGTTCTATACCACTTAAAATCATCACATTTGTTAACGTGGATTTACTGAAAAATCGGAAATTGGGTTAATTGTCCAAATATTTTTAAACATGGTTCTAATGGACGAGTAAAATTTAGTATGGGTGAAATGGACACCAAAAAAATAGCAAGAATGAATCTGGATTCATCCTGGCTTAAACTTAAAAAAAAATAGCAAAAGTGAAATTGGATGCATCCTGATGTAAATTAAAAATAAGAAAAAATATTTGAAAATGGGTAGGATGAAACTGTTTACATCCTGACTATTTTTACATTTCAAATCCATTTAAAAAATATCAAATTTTTACTTGTCTTTTTCATCCGAATTGTCGCTATTGGGTTAATTGACCAATTTTGTGTTTCAATAAGGATTGTGTGAAGTTGCAATCGTCTTTTCCTATGTAGTAGTTGCAGTGTAATGGTATGAAATGTAACATTGTAATATTTGCTAACAAAGTGGTATGTTTTTGGGATGTCAAAACAAGTGGTTTTAAAAACAGAATTGAGATGTGCTCCTCATAAAGCCCATTTGGCTGCAACATTGCAACTAGTCGAATGGTATTTTAGTAAATCACCCAATTCTTCTTATAAATCAACCAAGCTTTTCTAGGGTTTGGCATAAGAAGTTGTTTAGATAGAAAGAGTAGAGACCATCAACAGTGTGAGTGAGTGCGGCGGCATTGAGTGAAAAACTATATACCCGAAGTTCTTGATTAGGAGTTTCCGTTTCCTAGATCAGATGGGAAGTTATGAAAGTAGTTTTGATTCTATGTGTGAAGCATTACAACTAGGTTGGAGATCAAATAGAAGAAAAACACGAGATCTTAAAAAATTGTCATAATGACTTATCCTCTCAAATCTAAATTGTTACTTGGTCCATGTCTGGATGGAATTTCACCACCCTAGCTACAAATGGATTTGCTAGAATCTTTGTTTTCTAGATGTGGATTATCTACGAAAAAAAAAAAAAAAAAGCGAGGTCAAGGCTATGAAATTATTTTATTTGTTGAAATTGGTAGATCTATAAAAGAAAAAAAAAATGATTTTATGTTAATGAATTTTTGGGAAATATCTACTCTGTTACTAATGTTTAGTTTAGATTTATGAATGTTGTTATAGTAATGTAAATGACAATTAATGGAATTTTCACGTTCTGAAGCTTGTAAAGATATAGATTCTCGAGTAACTTTAAGCTTCCAAACTCATTCACCTTTGAAATCTTTTCTTGTATATTCAAATCGGATCAAAACCATGTCATTTTCTCATAGAAAAAGCCCCTTTTCAACAACAAACATTCTTGTTTGAAACCCTTGCTTTTTAGCACCTGTAAGTCTTTGGATCAAACATTTTTTTAGGTCGGGGGTCGGCGGGTACTGGTATACGAGTATATAAGTCTTGATGTAAATGAGAATTAGTGGTGGTTCTGAACCACTTTAAACCATCACGTTTGTTAGCGTAGTTTGAGATCCACTCCGGTTACCACATTACAAAGTTATGTGTATATGAATCTTAAGACAAGTGTTTTGAATAACATAATTGAGATTGGCTTATATGATAGGAAAACGACCGTTTTTGTGTAATGGTTTGTTGAATTGAGTTGCACCGTAATGATAATTATGATTATGGTGAATGATACAATCATGTATAGTAGCTTTGAGAAGTATGGAGTTCATTTGATTTGTTTTGGCTTTTGAATTTTGGACTTCACTAGCTATTGAGCTGCTTTGGTAGACCGTCACTCCAATGTTCTCGGACAAGAATAAAATTGTTTGTTGCTCTAAACATAACATATATAGTATGCCAATGATGGAATCTCAACTGCTATTATTCTTATACTCATCAAATGTGTTGAAACTTAGTATTTGGTTTTGTGCTCTAATATATATACAGGAATGCGTGAGGCTGCGATATTGCTATGAGAATTGTAACAACCGGACCTACACTTAGGGCTTCAGCAATGGAACTAGTTATAGGGCGTTTTAGTAGGTGAAAACTACAGTCACACCCATTTTTTAGATTTTTTCCACTGTCAAACCCACCGTCAGAAAATTTGACGCTCGCACCCATTTTCACGGTGAAAATTTCTCCCACACCTAGATTTTCTAAGATTTTGTTATTCCGAGATTCGTTTTCCTTTCTTCGTAAAGCGAGAGGCAAAAGGAGGAGTTTAGATATGGGAGATCGATTTCTTTTCTTCAATTCAATCAAAACAAAGATAGAGGCATGGCGGCTGTCATCACTCACAAAAACAAACATTTGGAGAAACGATGAAACCGAGAAGGTTTTAATGGTGATTTAGGAAGCGTTGAGTTAGAGTTTGACCGAATTGAAAAGTCGAAATGGATCGGATCTGTGTTGGGTTTGATTTGCGAACAAGCTTCAGTTTGAAGTCGAGAAGAATTGTTAATGCTTGATACGAGAAATGGCGAGATGATTTAGGGGTTGGATTGAATCGAAATTTGGGTTGATGTTATTAAGAAATTTGAGTGAAGAAATTGGTTTGAGTAGATGGCAAGGGATTAGGGTTTGTGATAAGAAATCGGGGGATGAAGATTGATCGGATCTATGATGAAATTGAGTAATTGCGGGTCTTTATTGGAGAAGAAATTGAATTGCAAAAGTGGACTGTGATCAGAGTTTGATTGTTGGTGTACGGGTGTTTCTTTTGATCGGTTTTATTGGTTTTAAACTGAGTTGTGTTAGTCTTTGTAGCTTTTAAACATGGAGATAAATTGAAAAATTTGGGGAAGATTCGAATGTTGGATGGATTATGAATTATGGGTTCATTGTGTTCTTGTCGATGAGATTAAACAACAAGAAGATGGTGGAATGGGAGTTTGTTGGTTGAGGGTTCCGTGTTGGTAGGTTGTTCGGGTGGTGATGCAATGGTTTAGGTGATAGTTGATCTTTGCATTGAAGTAGGTGAAAGCTTGTATGAGTTCTTGGTTTGCTTGAAATATGTTGAAACAGATGAATGAGATGCAATGAAGGCTTTAGATGTATGTGTAGGATTGTTTGGTTGCTGTATAGAAAAGATAACTAGTTGGAATCACAGGAGCTGAAGTTGTGAGATGTAGCAGGTACAACTAAGTTATGTGGGTGTGAGATGTTGTATTTGAATGGTGGTTGTTGTCATGGTTGAGCTGTGAACAAGTTCATTGATGAATGGAGCAGTGAAGTGACTTAGGAATGGTGGTGTTGATGTTGGTTTGCAATGGGTGTCTGCATAAAGGGTGTTTGCGGGTGGAGTACTTGTCACGCCCCGCTTCGAATTTTAGGTCGGCCGTCCTAAAATCCCAAGTGTGGCATACTCATGGACCACTTTACACACCCAAACCGTCAAGCCAACAAATGGAAATCAGACTATTATATGGAGCACATTTACAATAATCCATAAATTGATAAATTTTATTTAATTAAAATTTCAAAATGTTATAAAGTTTAATAAAAATCTTTAAAACAAAAATGATCTTCGACACGCAGGTCGTCCCCAAAAATTAATGTTAAGCATTTATTAGAAAGAAGTAAAATTTCGATCCCTAAAGAAATCAACGATACATTTAGCTAAGCACCTTACAAAATTTTTATGAGGATTAGGGTTTGCAGTGGAAGCCGGGTACCTAATGGGATTATAAAAGTCTTGGAAGGTACAAAAATCTTTTAGTTTCCTTTTTTGTAGGTTATTTTGCTTATAACTTGAGTTGACTATTTTGTAGATATTTTTGAAATTGAGAGAATAAAAAAGTTTCCAACTGTAGCAGCTATAA
The DNA here is from genome assembly GCA_023531295.1 of Papaver armeniacum. Classification (NCBI taxonomy): domain Eukaryota; kingdom Viridiplantae; phylum Streptophyta; class Magnoliopsida; order Ranunculales; family Papaveraceae; genus Papaver; species Papaver armeniacum. The sequence goes on along the minus strand of JAJJWW010000301.1, from coordinate 115,328 downwards.
TCACGGCAAGAATTACTGACCGAGTCCAGGGAACTAATTTTCTGAGTTAACCGACTGATTCTAGATCTAAAGGATATCATGATGAATGGAAAATGAAATCTGTGGAAATCTATGGGAGTGAAGGTGATTAAAGGGATCAAACAAATGGAATACCAGTGAGTATAAACGACTTTTATACTCACAATTATGATGTGGATAATCGAAACCACGCTACTGTTTTACGAGCAAACAAATGGAATACCAGTGAGTATAAACGACTTTTATACCTAGTTGGCTAGGAGTTGAACTCCCAAGTGATAGGTTAGAGGTTCGATTCCCGCTACTGTCTGATCAAAGAAAGATCAAAGAAAAAAGAAATAAAAACATCAGACAACTACAAAAGAATCTATTAAAATAGATTGTAAACCAAAACAAAGGAACTTAATTTTAAAACCTTCTACGAGTGCTTTAAAAATACTTCCTATATATCAAATAAACCATGATCAATTGGGGTTGAAATATGACAGACACAATTGTTAGAATCTTAAAGAGGGTGCACAAGTTTTCAAAAGGGATATTTCTATGAGGGTGCACAAGTTAAAATGACGAAGTAGTCCTCAACACATTCCATTTGTGGAAATTGTAATGCCGGGCCTGCACATTGGGATTAGACCATGGGTATTTTAATAATTCACCGAATTGTCTTCATATATATAAATTAGCAAAGCCTTTAGGGTTCGGTAGAAGTTGTTTACAGAGTAAGAATAGAGGCTAGCAATGTTACTGTGTGAGCGAGAGAGGCGGCGTCTAGGGAAAGGGAGTTCTCTGCCGATTTGAAGTTGCCTTTTCCTAGATCAGATGGGAAATTACGATGAAAATAGTTTGGATTATATGTGTGAAGCTTTCCACATAGATCAAAGTCAGAGAAGAAAGCCAGATCTTAATTTCAAAAATGTCATAATGACTTATCCTCTCAAATCTAAGCTGTCACAACGTCCGATCTATCAGGTGTCTTGAGCCAATCCTTTGGTGAAAATAGCCATTACCACAAAGTTATCCTCTCATAGATGTCGACCACCGAAGTTACATATGGATTTGGTTGTTCTTTTTTAGATATGGATAGATCTGTAAAAAAAAATATTACAGCAGCCATTGAAATACCATATCTGGAAATTTGTTGAGATTGGTCGATCTGTAAAAAAAATTATGATTTTGTATTTATGAATTTCTGGAAATATCTACTGTTGTTAGTCTATCTACTTTAGATTTATAAATGTTGGTGGGCTTAGTAATGGCAATTGAGTTCTTTTAAAGAAACACCGATTATAGTAAGCCAAAGTGATGATAATGCTTGTTGCTTATTCGTAACCAAGAGCTGCATATCAGTTTTGAATCATAATAACATCATTTCTTGTATTTTTGGTTTCATTTTTATCAAGCAAAATGAAATACAGATCAGTTTGACTCGAATTGTATTTCTTGCATTTGTTGTATTTCAATAATCATCCGAGGACTAAGACTCTGAAATACAAATGTAACCATCTAAGGAAAAATGATAACTAAAAAGATATAAAAAACTACAAATACAACGCAACTTTGGGCAATGTTCTTGACTCTCAACCATCAAACGAACCCCAAGTGTGTTAAGTGTACAAAAAAATGTTGAATAGATTCTAGAGACCCCTCCTTATTAAGTCATCAAAACTAAGGATGCTATTCCGCAGCATTTTCTATTAACACGTAAAAAGCATCAAAGTGTACATGATTAAAATGGTGCCATGTGATGATATTGGTCATAATGGTCAAAACATGAGAATTACCAAGACCGGTTGTGCTTCTTACACCAGCTAAATGAAAATCACCAAGACCAACTGTTCAATTTGGTGACAAATTCCATCAAAAAAATCGGTGGACAAAAGTGCAAAAAATTAATGGAAACTGTCATTTCAGGTTTAAATAAATGAAATCCCTAGAAAAACATATTAAGCGTCCAACATTACAGAACCAATAGGAAAAGTAAGTGAAACGTAAGGCAGACAAATAGGATATATAGCTGAAGATAACGATACAAACTCATCTTCAAAACGGTGTACCAGCACATAAGTATGTGCGGCTCCCCGCAAGTAGAGATGGAATTGGAGCGTGATATGTGTTCTGCCAGTTCATGTACATCCCGCATATTGTACATGTTATAGTGTGGATAAGAAACTGATGAAGACCATGTATATCATTGCTCATTTACATATTTCAGTGCGGAAATGGTCTTGGAGACGCTCTTTGATGTTATTCAGTTTTTTTTTAATGTTCGAACTCGTCAAGATGCATACAAATGTTCGAACCGTAACCTTTGGATTTTTTAAAGGTGGATTGCGCAATCTTGCAACGGTCCTTTAGGGAATTCCTATTTTATTATATTTACAGTATCTAACCCGATTCGACATGGAGAAGAGGTGCGTTTACTTATGCCGGTAATATCTACGACAGTGTCGCCCTTAGAAATCGTAATAGCCGGCTTGCACGCTGGGCCGCATCATTGGAACTAGTTAGAGGACATTTTAGTAAATTACTCAATTCTTGTTATAAATCAACCAATATTAGGGTTCGGTACAAATTACAATGTAATAAGAGAGACCAATAGAGTGAGTGAGTACGGCGGCGTTGTGGGAAGGACTATTACCCAGATTTTTTTGCCGATTGAAGGTTTATGATTAAAGTAGTTTTGGTACGATGTGGGAAGCATTTCAGCTTGGAGAGACACAGATCTTCTAAAATGTCATAATGACTTTTCCTCTCAAATCTAAGTTATTGATGATCCAATCTGTCTAATGTGCGGTGGATTAAGTAGAATTCTGCCATCAAAGTTACTGATGGATGAGATTTTGATAGATAATGCCAAATCTGGAAATTTGTTGAAACGGATGGATCTGTAAAAATAATTATGATTTTATATTTATGAATTTCTGCGTAATATCTGCTGTTAATCTGTTAGAAAAATATTTAGTTTAGATTTACAAATGTTAATTAGGTTTGGGCAATATCTACCCATGTCTATCATTTTGAGATCTGGAAATAATAGTTATAATCTGTTGTTTCTTGAATCAAGTTTTGTAAGTGCTAAGGTTTTAATATCCTCCACAGTGTTTTTAGATTCTGAACTAGAAATGGTCGTTGGGTTCATGTTTCATGGAAAAGAGCCATGGGGTTTTCCAGATTTGATTGTAATCTGTTTGAAGTTAGGTTAGGGTTAATCCTTATCCATACTTGTCATTAGTGACACTGGATACGGTTGTTTTTCACTTAGATTAGTGACTTGAAATGGTTAAAACAATTAGAATTTTAGTTCAACTAACTAAGAGCAGATCTTGACCAGCTTCATAAGGGTTAAGAACAACAGATGACAGCTCTTATGGGAGAAAGTTGTGGATATGGAAGGTAACTCATTAGATCCCTTGCCCATGGCCATGTTTAATTCCCAAAATCCTAGCAACATACATATGGTTCAGAGTAAACCAAACTGATAACACGCGCATGCAACAATCTGTTCAATCCCAAAGATGTGATTACGTGCTGGCTGCTACATTTCATAGCCCCATGGAAGGGTACTTGATTTGAGACCAGTTCAGCTATTATCTCAACTGAAGTCCATCCATTAAATTACTATAAGGTACCACCCTTACCAAAGCTGTCACGAGGGTTACCTCGTCAGAGCCGGACTCTAAAATTGAGATGTAGCTCTACGAGTATGGGGGTCATTTTTGTTTAGTATTGCTTTTAAGGGAGGGCCTCTTCTACTAACCTTCTAGTATTTGTTGTAGGCAGCTTTGTTTAGATATTGTTTTGAGAGTAAGAGGAGACAAATTTGCAGTGTGAGTGAGGTGAGGAAAAAAACAGTCACCGGAGTTATGTGCGGATTAGAAGTTGCTGTTACCAGAATCAGATGGATCCCAGTTTTGATATGATGTTTGGAGATCAAAGTCCGAGAAGACGTACACGTATCTAAGTAATTGTCATAATGAGTCAGAGCTAAGTTATTTGCCACCAAGATCTTCACAGGTTAGTTGAGCAACATCAGAACTCTACCATCGATGTTACAGATGGACGGATAGGGTGAGCTAAGTTGTTTGCCGAAAAAGATTAGTATTAGAGAGACCAAGGACAACTGGAAACGAACAAAACACGGATAGGGTGGATATATGAAAAAAAAAAATCTGGTTTTTTGGTGCTTGATATGACTTTGTATTGCTGCAGATCAGTTTTGAATCATAATAACATCATTTTTTGTATTTTGTTTAGTTTTATTTTAATTATATTTTTCAATTATCATAGTATGAAGTATGAACCTAATGCTAGTTCAAATTAGAACGATTCCATAATCATATTGTTTCTCTATCGCAAAGTTAATACACTCGGTTATAAGTAACGTAACCAAAAACACTCGTCATGAAAAAGTCTTAGCTAAATTGTTTCTCTATCGCAAAGTTAATACACTCGGTTATAAGTAACGTAACCAAAAACACTCGTCATGAAAAAATCTTAGCTAAACGATATAGCATCTCAACAACGAGCTCATCGACAATACCAATTATACAAATACAGGTACTGGTGTATAAATTAACCTTAGATCATCAGGCCAAGTAATGAGTATATTCTCGCTCATATTGTAACTGCTGGAAACCCAATAACACACCCAAATGAATAAGAAAACAGATCTACCACATGATAAGTGTTTTTGGAATTAGAAAATCTTTATTTATTTATCCAAGGAGCGAAAATACAAGTTCTTCGATACAAGGAAACCCTAATCTCACTCTCTAAGCTAAGCTCTCCCCTCTTACTCTCTCTCCCATCTGATCCCTAATGCCTTGCCCAAGTACCTCTATTTATAGGCCAATCAACCCTAGTGGTGTACAGCTCATTTTTACTTCGCAACGTTATCGTGGAGGTGCTTTATACTTCACCCAGAACATTTTCCATAAAGTTTCTCCCCTTCTTTCGCTGACAACTTTCGTTTCTGTCGGATAGTTGTCTCTTTCTTGCTCGATAATTTACTTACTTCGCGGGCTATCTTTCTGTCCAAGTAACCTTACTTCGTCCATCCTTATTTCGTGGTCGATATTTTATTGGATACTCCAATTGATCTTTCGTAGTTCAGACTCTCCCGGTGAGTTATTTCGTCAGAAGATGTTATCTCGCACACAGATTTTACTTCGTCAGTTAGTCAATAATGGCGACCCTGACAAAATTGGGAAATGCCCCAAACTGGAGTGCAATCTTTGGGATCTGCCCCAATGTCAAAAAATGTTGGAAAACTGCCCCACTGTTAGATTTCTCTGTTAACTCCACTTGTGCGACTTCGCACGTGCCAAATAAAGTGAAAAATATCCCAAACCGTTACGATTCTACCACGTATGCGAAGACTTCGACGGTCTGAGATGAGGAAGGAAACACGTGAGTTGCACGTGATGTCCAGACACAAATAATATTTTAACCTCCACTGTTTTATTGCCACGTATATAACACGTGTCTGGATTTTGTGGTGAAATGTGTCAGTGTACGGGACACGTGCCCACAGCTTATGGTTACTTGTGTCGGCTACCACACTTGAATAACCAACACGTGTGAATATGCCCTAAATTCACCATTTGGTGGTCGAACAAACAAATTTTTTTTCTGCATCTGAAGAAGAAAAAGAAGGGAAAGACGAGTGACGAGAAAGAACAGGAAAATATTAGGTAAGGTGATGATTTCAGTTAGATTACGATGTTTACATTAAATTTTCGTTAATAAGAATCAATTACATACTGTTTCAGTGATTAAAAGCTCGAGAAAATGGTTATTAAATAGTTGCATACGACGAAAGTTGAAGAAGAAGACGATTGGGGTTGATTCGATCGTCGGAACAAGTAAGTAACTATAACCTTATCCTTTATTTTGCTTGGATTGCATGATCCTGGTTGTGTTAATTTGTAAATGGAAGAAATGTAATTTTAGGGTTTACATAAAATTTGGTGTTTTAAAGCGAATTCTTGAATTTAGGGTTGGTTTAATCATGGATTCGTGATTATTGCTTTCAAATTTCAGTTTCTTTACTATCCATATTTAGGGTTTTCCTTTAACTGAAATTGTTATTTTATTTTAGGGTTTATTTCTTGTAACTGAAAATGAATTTGTTTGATTGTATATCAGGGTAATATGGATAAGAACATCAAAGTTACTGTGAGCAATGGGAATGATAAGTTTACACCTATGTATTTTCTAAATGTTGTTGCTGGTATTAGTGGTCTTAGGTTTATACAAATGGTGAAGGATAGGATGATCATCATGGGTATGGAAGAAAAGTTTAACCTTATGTTGTTTGATAAAGAGAATTTTATGTGTGAAAAGGAAAATGACTTTATTAAAATGTGGAACAAAGGTACCCCAGATGAAGATGGATTTGTTGAGTATAAAGTGTTTAAGGTTGATGGTGATGTATCATTTGGTTATGTTAGTGATAAAGTTATAAATAGTTCAGTTGGTGGTGCACACAGTGGAAGTGGTAGTGTTTTGTCTAGTCTACTTAGTATTCCTCCAAAAAAAAGGGTTAGTAAGAAGCTTAATGTTAGGAAGAGTCCAAGACTAGCTGAACTAGCTAAGAAATAGTCTACAAAGCAGCAACAGAAGATAGAGTTCAGACCAACTAGATTGAACTTTGGTAATGAAGATGGGGATGTGCCTGAAGTTATTACAACACAAGCTAGTGTCGCAAATAATATACATGATCAACAAGAAAACGAAGTTACGGGATGATCTTTGTTACACAATGTTCAATTATTGAAGATGCTAATATTGGTGAAGACCAAGTGAATTTGCATAATGAGGCGAGAAGATCGGTGTCATCCAGATGATAGGCCAGAATTTCAGTATGATGTTAGTGCAGATGATGAGGACGATGAAGATGTTATTGATAGAGCGAATTATGAAGAATTTTTGTCCAAGTTTTTTAATAATGAAGATGTTAGGGATGGAGTTGGTGATGTGGAATGGAATTTGGATGGGTCTGGTGATGAGATTTTGGATGATAGTGGTGGGGCTGGCGATGAGAATTTAGCTGATGGTAGTGGGGCTGGTGATGAGGATTTGGGTCAAATTATTGAAGTAAGTGCTGATGGTCATCGATATGAGATGGATGAAGAGGAAGATGAAGAATGGGAAAAAGACTATGGTGGATATATTGGGAAACAAACTCGACAATGGAGAATGAAGAAGCACGACCACACGAACTGGAGTGTTGTGTACTAAAATGGCATTTCCAGACATAGTTGCTTTCAGGAATCATCTCAGGGAATATGCAGTACTGAAATATATGCAGTATGAAATTACGAAGAAAGATAAAGAAAGATGCTATGTTGTTTGCAAGTTCAGACACATCAATAATTGTGAGTGGAAAGTGAGTGCAAGAGCCCTTCCTAATTGTAAGACTGTAACTGTCAGGAGGTGCAACTTAGAACACAAATGTAAGGAGACTGGTGCTGATAAAAACCCAAAATGTAATTCTAGATTTGTAGCAGATTACTTGTTGAAGACAATGAATGCTTCCAGTTCTTTGAAGAAGGGTAGAAAAATCCAAAAAAATATCATTTGGCCCCAATTAAAGGTTGACATACCTTATTGGGTTGCAAATGATGCAAGGTACTTTTTTTTTTTTTTTAACTTTTTTTCTTCCTATTTATTCATGTTGAAAACGCATAAATCTTTTTTTTTAGCTAACAGGATCTTCCTATTTATTCATGTTGAAAACGCATAAATCTTTTCAAAAGGCATACTTCAATTAAGAAAATGAAAAAAAGAAAAGGTATAGTAACCTGCATATAACCGACATCTTCCTCTTCTAGACTGATACCTCCAACAAGAATCGGATGACGGGGATCATTTTGAACCATCCTGGAAGGAACGCCACGAACCTCCAACCTTAGGTAGGTCCCCATTCTGAAACTCTCATTCTCCATGCGGGTTAGCTCAACAAAATCATTTCCCTTTTCCGTCTCAGACGATAAAGGGAAAGGATCAGTTGTTCTTCTAACACCAGCTAAATGAAAATCACCAAAACCAGCAATGTGTACCTGTTCCGAAACACCTAAAGTCAATTTGGTGGATAAGAGTGCAAGTGAAGTTTGTGGTAGAAGAACTGAAAAAAAAAAAGTGGGCTCTTTAAGAGTCTTGCACATTACTTGAATTTCTTACAAAAAAAAGCATCAAAGGTAACGGAAACTGTCATTTAAGGATTAAATAAATGAAACCCTAGTAGAGCATACATGCATCCACCATATACAGAACCAACAGAACAAGTGAACAGAAGCACCAGAAAAAAAGAAAAAAAGAACTTTAAGGCAGCAAGAGAGTAACTGAAAGTGATTGTATATAGGGCTCATCACACACCTAGAAAGAAGAAATCACAAGGAAAATAATCTAGTCTAAAGCAGAAGCAGCTCAGTTTGAAGTCATGCAACGAAGTTACTAGGGTTGGTTTCTAGCATCAAACACCAGGAATGGCAGTTTCCATCTCATTCTTTAGTCTTAAACGTGCTTTAAGTTAAACCTAAAGTTTCTAGATACAAACTACGAAGTCAAATCCATGAAACATACATAAATATTGTAACAATCAGACATTGTCTAATTAAAAAAAATAAAAATTAACAAGATATAATATTTCATGCTGACAAAGTCACGAAACGAGGATATGTTCATAAAGGAACTCTATAGCTCCTATAAACAACGGATTATCTGACGTCGCATGAATGAAAGATATTAAGATTTGAGAGACTTGAAATTGACCTAGTTAGAGGAAGTACCTTAGCTCCGCTCTTAATACTACAACCACGAAGATAACCAAACAAATGAATATTTCTCTTGCAATTTGAATTTTTGTGCACTTTTTGAAGAGGTGTAACATCTTTAAAACGGTCTACCAGCATATAAGGATGTGCTGCTCGCCGTGACGAGAGATGGAACTGGAGCGTCGATATCTCTTCTGCCAGTTCTTGTACATCCCCCATATTGTACCTGTTATACAAAGTAAGGGCAAACAACATCAATAGTCTAAATGATAAAATGTTATAAGCGTACGAATTAGACAGTGCAGTATTAATCAAAAGAAACTTACAAGTCATGCTGAAGACCAGATAGATTGTATGTTACTGCTCCTTGATATATTTCAGTCCGGAAAAGATCCTGGAGACGCTCTTTGGTATCATTCAGTTTTGTTTCATCTTCGAACTCGTCAAGATGCGTGAGAACACCCATAATCTTTGGAAGGTCGTGCGCTTGTAAAAGATTAAGAAACTCGAATGTTTCCTGAAACCATCGACAAAAGCAATTACGATAAAAATACTAAATCCCCCACTTCTTTTTTTTATACAATGTAGTTACATAAAGAAACAAAGCCACATACCGCTTCAAACCCATAACTTGCATCAACCATTAACAACACTAGATCTGCATATTTTGCAGCATCTATCATGGCTTCAATATCATCAGGGCATTCTAGTAATGAGTTACCAAACAACATAACCAATAAGTTATCCGCATAACTAGTAATGAGTAAGGTAATTTGTCAGTAGACAAAGAAACAAACCTGTTATGATGGTTACGGGGCCTTGGATATCATTCGCATCTTCTTCCATGGTAAAATGGTAGACTAGAGATTTAATCAACAGGGACTTCCCAACCTACAACAAGCATAAATTAAATTTAAAACCGCAGCAGTCCAGATAATGGTTAGAATCATTACCTCTCTGCTCATTGAAGTTTGAAAATACATCAGGGAGGAAGGGTTACTGACCTTGGGAGGTCCTTGAACGAGAATTAAGAAAGGCGGTGGTGGTGGTGCTTCTGGTTCATGATCATTTCCCCAATACATAGTTCGATTGCCGTCATCCCAAACGTCTTCACACTCTTTGAAGTCTCTGTATATTCGGAAAGCTGCTGGACGATGATCAACTTGAGAATTGGGAGATGACATTTTTGAAATCCCTAAAAAACAAAAATCACAATAGAAGTTTCTACTTATAAATAAAAACAAAATCCCAACTTTTTAAGAAAATATAGAGGATGAAGAACAATAAGAGTCACCTTGTTGCAAATGGACTGAAGCAATTCTTGTTTGATTTTATCAATTAAGCTTTTCCTTTTAGAACTATCGAGACAATGAGGAGGTTTAGGTTTCTAGATTTTATCACAGGAGAAGGAGATAGACGGGGTAGAGTGGAAACCCTCACTTATATAGGGCTCCATCCAGCCCAAGCCCATTCATTAATTATGAGTCATGGAAAAAATCCCCGCCATTTAGGCTAACCCCTATGGGCTAGATTGGAGTGCTAGATTGGCCAAAAAGTGTTGCAAATCAAGAAAAAAGTGTTGGAAAAAAGTTAACATTCAATCTGGCTACTTCTCTCTCCTAGTATTTGCTCGCAGTCGCACTATCGGCGAGATTGAAACGTTGAACCGTTCGGCGCTCAAAAAGTGACACAAACGCTGGATTATTCGATGTTATGCGAATATTCAAGAGAATAACGCCGAATTAGTAGGCACTGGTATGGACGCCGCTTGGTTCGGCGTTGGTGAATACGTGTGTGTTGATGAATCAAAACCTTTTCTTTAGGTCGTTGAGTGCGGGTACTGGTATATAAGTGTTGATGGAAATGCCACTAACTGAATATTTGTTGAAACGGGTAGATCTGTAAAATGTTTATGATTTTTGGTGCTTGATTCGAATAAGCCATTGATGATAATGCTTTTCTCCTATTCATGACAAAGACTTGTATTTTCTGGTGCAGATCAGTTTTGAATCATACTGACATCATTTCTTTTATTTTGTTTAGTTTCATCTTCAATGATATTTAAATTATCATCCGAGTTCTGAAATAGAGATTGTGTTTAAAAAGATAGTAACCATCATCCAAGGAAAAGGGATGAAATATAAAGGAGATTGATGAAAAAGTGCAAATCAACTTTTGGATTTGTTATCTTAACGATCAAGTGTGTGTTAGAAACACGGTTGAATAGATTTTGGAAACATCTATCTTTATTAAGGTCATCAAAAGTTTGTTCCGTTGCTTTCTCGGCTGAAATCCTCTGCCAAGGTTCGTAAGTAATGCAACATCTCCTTTTAACGCGTATAAAGAAGCATCACTGGATAGCAAAAAAAAAATCTAATTAACAATATATGATGAAGAGAATCTGTTCAAACCCAATGATTGTGATTAGCTGAGCTCCAAACGAAAGAGTACCTTGATTGGAGACAAAAATTATTTTACAAGATATTTGCTTATGCGATTCAAAATATATCAGAGGAAAGTAACTAGATACAGCCGTGCCTTGTTAAGTCACGTCTGTTATATGTCCATAGTATCTTGCTAGGTAGATAATGTTATAACCCATCCAATGACGTATAACTTTGAAATCTTTCCTCCTATTCAAATTTGTATCAAAACCATGTCATTCACACTCATTGCCTTTAAAACCCTTGCTTTTTAGTGCCTGGAATTCTATGGATCAAGCTTTTCTTTAGGTTGGATTCAGTGGGTACTGGTATACGAGTATATTAGTCTTGATGGAAATTAGAATGATGTGGTTCTATACCACTTAAAATCATCACATTTGTTAACGTGGATTTACTGAAAAATCGGAAATTGGGTTAATTTTCCAAATATTTTTAAAACATGGTTCTAATGGACGAGTAAAATTTAGTATGGGTGAAATGGAGACCAAAAGAATAGCAAGAATGAAACTCGGTAGGATGAAACTGTTTACATTGGATGCATCTTGATGTAAATTAAAAATGAGAAAAAATATTTGAAAATGGGTAGGATGAAACTGTTTACATTCACACTATTTTTACATTCTTCTCGATTTAAACAGTATCAAATTTACATGTCTTTTGCACCCATGAATTATCGTTACTGGGTTAATTGACCAATTTTGTGTTTCACTAAGGATTGTGTGAAGTTGCAATGGAGTATTTTCTAACAAAGTGGTATGTTTTTGGGATGTCAAAACAAGTGGTTTTAAAAACAGAATTGAGATGTGCTCCTCATAAAGCCCATTTGGGTGCAACATTGCAACTAGTCGAATGATATTTTCGTAAATCACCCAATTCTTCTTATAAATCAACCAAGATTTTCTAGGTTTTCGCATAAGAAGTTGTTTAGATAGAAAGAGTAGAGACCATCAGCAGTGTGAGTGAGTGCAGCGGGAGTTTCCGTTTCCTAGATCAGATGGGAAGTTATGAAAGTAGTTTTGATTCTATGTGTGAAGCATTACAACTAGGTTGGAGATCAAATAGAAGAAAAACACAGATCTTACAAAATTGTCATAATGACTTATCCTCTCAAATGTAAATTGTTACGGACTCCAGTTCCAGCACGGTAATCTAACTGCCCAATGCAACCATTAGAATTTCACCACCCTAGTTACAAATGGAAATGCTAGAATACTGTTTTCTAGATGTGGATTGTTCTGAAAATAAAATAAAGCAGGTCAAGGCTACTGAAATAATTTTGTTTGTTGAAATTGGTAGATCTATAAAAGAAAAAAATGTTTTTATGTTACTCTTTTACCAATGTTTAATTTAGATTTATGAATGTTGTTATAGTAATGTAAATGACAATGGAATTTTCACGTTCTGAAGCTTGTAAAGATATAGATTCTCGAGTAACTTTAAGCCTGCCAACTCTTCAAATAGATATATTATTAGAGATTCAATTGCATTCACCTTTAAAATCTTTGCTTGTATTCAAATCTGGATCAAAACAATGTCATCCTCTCATAGAAAAGCCCCATTCAACAACAAACATTGTCTTTAAAACCCTTGCTTTTTGCACCTGTAATTCTTTGGATCAACCAATTTTTTAGGTCGGTGAATCGATTGGCAGGTACCGGCTTACGAGTGTATCAGTCTTGATGGAAATGAGCATTAATGGTTGTTCTGTACCACTTAAAGAGGGAGGATCCATGGACACTCTTAGATGAACAAAGTCAGACAAGATTTGCGTCATTTTCTCTGTAAAACCCAAACAATAATGAATTTAAGTATAATATTTTAATGATATGTTCCTATTATAAGACTTTATATTAATGAATGCAATTCGAGATAGCAAACCTGACTATCTACTGATCTTAATATCAACCATTAATTTTGAACGGCTGGTATTCGAAGGGGTAGATGGTGGTTTTATACATTTCGAATTGTGCTCATTTTCTGTAGGAATGTAGAGTCTTATATGAAGAATATACCATAAAAATGTTAGACTTAAATTTTATTGTCGTTTGAGTTTGCTGGAGAAAATGGCCGAAATCTTATCCGACCTTGTCCATCTAAGAGTGTCCATGGATCCTCCCTCCCACTTAAAACCATCACATTTGTTTGTGTCGATTTTTCCATATATATTTTTTTAATCTCGCAATGGTCTTTTCCTTTTTGTAGTAGTTGCCAGTGTGATAGTAAAAAATGTATTTGCTTATGCCGCTTAATATTAACTTAGTTTGCCATCCACTCAGGTTACCATATTACAAATCGATGTGTTTGTGGATGTTAAGACAAGTGTTTTAAATAATGAAATTGAGAATGGCTCATATGATATGAAAACGCCCGGGTGGTTTTACGAATGGTTTGTTGAATCGAGTTGCCTGTAACCGGGCGTGTGGAGGCCTCACGAGAATTATGATTCTGAAAGATACAATTTGGACTACGGGTATAGTAGCTTTGACGGGCCTTTTCTAGCTATTGAGCAAACCTCTCGCTTTAAAGTGTGCAGTTCACATCCTAATCGGAGTTTCTAGATCTTCTTTGTCTAGCTTTTCCATGTTCTGGTTTCTTTTTCATTTTTGTCGAACCTATAACCTACGTTCCGTCCTCATATGTATGGTAATCCAGTCTGACTATGCACATCAGTCTACGCTATACAAATTGTAATAACCGGGCCTGCACATTGGACTGCAGCGTTGGGATTAGTGTAAGGTTATTATAGTAAATCACCCAATTCTCTTCGTATAAATCAGCAAAGCCTTGGTAGGGTTTGGTAGAAGTTTAATACAAAGTAAGAGTAGAGACTATTCGGCTGGTATTCGTGTATTGATCGTGTCATAGTGCTGTACTGCTTTCCCCTCCTTTGCTTGATAAAATTTGCTAAATCTTCAACCAAGAAGATGAATATTCAGTTATGTGCACTAAAATACAAGCAGTATTTATACACTTTAAAATGACAAAGTAGTCTTCAATTTTACCCAGTGCTGCAGTTCACATACTGTGGAAATTGTGATAACTGGGCCTGCACATCGGGCGGATTAGCCCAAGGGTGTTTTAGTAAATCCCCCAATTCTTCTTATAAAATCCACCAAGCCTTGGGGTTTGGCAGAAGTTGTTCACACAGAATCACACAGTAAGAGTGAGAGAGGCGGCGTTTAGGGAAAAACTATTAACCGGAGTTCTCACTCTATGCTGGTTTGGACTCTAGTTAACCGGAGGCTGGCGCTGATACTGTCGTCACCAACTCAGAACTTCGGCACTGTTTACTTGCTGGTTTGGACTCTAGTTATGACACCATTGTTGCTTCCCTTACTACCTCTATGGGAACGATGAAGCTTGAAGATTTTATCACCTACCTGCTCACGTTTGAGCTGCGCATTGATCAACAGTCTAAAGCCTTGCAGTCTCAACTTGTTCTTCTTCCGTCCTCCAGAGCCTCTTCTTCGCTGCCTGGACTATCGCCTCGCCCACCTTCTCTCCTGGATCTCGTGCTGCACGAGAGTGTCAGATGTGTGACAAGTCAGGTCATCTGGCCCCTATGTGCTGGAAACGTTTCGATCGGCATTGGCGTCCAAACCAGCAAGTAAGGAATTGCGCTTATTGGTCAGAGAAGAAAGGAATCCAAGATCGGCTCCTCAGAATCCAAGATACAAATCCAATGTGCTCGGAGAAGAAAGGAATTGCGCTTATTGGTCAGAACATATCATACTAGGCTTGCTGCTATTCATATAATCATCAAGTCGATAGTCCTGCAACTCGTTTCTCTTTATTATTGCTATGAAGATGCGGCATTTGGACACTTCAAAATGACAAAGTAATCATCAATCAGAACTCTTGCTTTGATTCACATTCCAACCGTGGAAATTGTGTTAACCGGGCCTTGCACATTGGGCTACAACAATGAAACTAGCCCAATGGTATTTTAGTAGATCACCCAATTCTTCTTATAAATCAACCATGTTTTTCTAGGGTTCGGCGGAAGAAGTTGTTTACATAGAAAGAGTAGAGACCAGCAGTGTGAGTGAGTGCAGCGGCGTTGAGTAAAAGATTATTAATCGAAGTTCTTCACGATTAGAAGTTGCCGTCCTAGATCAGATGGAGAATTACGATGAAAGTAGTATGTGTTATATGTGTAAAGCTTTACCCTTGAAGATCAAAGTCGGAAAAAAACACAGATCTTTGAAAATGTCATAATGATTTATCCTCTTGTTGATGGTGGATTTTCGTTTAAGGTTAAATTTGTAAAAAAACCTGAAAAAATCATGCGCTGACATCTTGTAAAAGATAAAGCCGTTTATAAGTGACGGATACTCCTCACTTAATTCACCAAGAATGGAGCATGTAGCAACAATCCCGTGCAGTGAATACATGAAATTCCTCCAGCTGGAGCATGCAAAGAACAATCCCTTCTGTGAATTTCATATCGGCCTTGTATTTCTGTACTCATTATCGGTGTGGCATGACGGTAGTGTTACTCTTCTGAGTAACACGAAACTCCAAGCACTATAATGAATCCATGTACAAATACCCGTGCGGTGATTCTCGGTGTGTTATACTAGCCCGAGCCTCCGGTGTGTGTTATACTAGCCCGATTGAGCCCCTCTCGGTGTGTTATACTAGCCCGATTGAGCATCCCACTTGATCAGACGGTCTCGGATATGATCTCGATCGCAGTCATCCAACTCCACAAGCATGATTGGATGGCCACGAGATCAATTCCATCACCCCCAAGCGGTATGGAATACACACGGCCTTAGCTTTGCCAAATACGATCCGATCGCAGTCATCCAACTCCACAAGCATGATTGGATGGCCCACGAGATCAATTCCATCACCCCCAAGCGAGTATGGAATACACACGGCCGACCCACATGGTCGACCATTGGCCTTTGCTTGCCAAGAAACCGTCCATACCAAGCATTATGGACGGAAAACCTAAATTAGGGTTTGCGGCATATTACATGTGCCGCAAAACAGTCTCAACCATCCATCTTCGCAGGTATAGATGGAGGGTGTAGATGTAGACTCAAAGGGCCCGGAGCATGTCGACACAATCACCATGTGACCGCCTACACACTTGGCCAATCGGTCAAAGCCAACCGTGGCTTGGTTACAACAAAACCGTCAGCCCAAAGAGCATGGCGCGTGACTTTGAATGCCAAAATTAGGGTTTCAAGTCATCACGCGCGTCCATCTTCTCCGGTGCGAATGGAGGGTCACAGATTGGATTAACTAAGGCCGGTCATACCGGCATGACCACCGTGGGCCCATCTACCTCCTCTTGCGGTCGGCCAAGGCACATCATTCCGGCCAACCCAAAACGCACGCCCAAACTCGTGCGGTTACACTCCCAAATCCTAAACCGATCTCGACCGCTCAACTTCACCTGATGATTTGAATGGCTTAGATCACGTTTTCATGGGATAATCGGTATAGTGTGAACACCAACCTACCACCTACACGGTAGTGTGATCGACCAAAACCAACCAATGTTGGTCGGCAAACGCGTGCCCAAACTAGGGAAATCACGTCGGTTTCCAACTCCTTTGCGGCAAGGGATTTCTGCCGCAAACCGATCTCGACCACTCCTCTTTACCGGTCAAATTGAGTGGCCCGGATCGCGCTTTCATGAGGGAACGGAATACAAAGCGCCTACACCATCATGCCGTCAACACGCATGTATGGTGGTCTTCTCAAAATCCTCCCCATGCTTGGTTTCGACCAAGTCAAGAGTGATGCTTGCACACCTCTTTAAAAACCTAATTTCATCAACGATTGTGAGATGGGTGTCTCAAACATCATCTCGTCCGTCCAACCTCACCGACTTGGTTATACAACCCTGGTCGGGAGTTATTTGGTTAGTGAGCAGTCATTACACATCACTTTACCACACTTGTGTATGCATGCTGATACAATAAAATACACACGATCTTGCACAAGTATCGACTTTGAATAACGCAGATTATTCAATTGACATTACATGCTATCTTCCGTGGATCCACGATCCACATTCCGGACATCAATCATGTCACAAATCGGGGATACTAACAGGGGTATTGGTGCGGCGGTTTACGGCGTGCGGCGTGCAACGCGCCATCACAAGAACGTGTTAGGGAGTCATGGACGGTTAGAGATGAACTGAGAAGTGGGCAAGACCGGAGTGTGCGTTACCGACACACAACTCCACTACTCCATCATTCCACTACCTCCACTTCCCACGAAACGTGAATGAGGCTCAATGACTTGTATAAATAGGTTCTCCGCCCTATTTTGAAAGGCAGCAAGGAAAACAAGACAGAAATCGACATCCAGAGCCTCCTTACATTAACCGTAAGCCTGTTCACTTTTCTGTCACAAGTCATAAGCAAGCCAACGTCTTCACAATCTCAACACCTTCTTCCTTCCTCCCTAAGATCAACCCCATCTCCTTCACTTTGTGACCAAACAAGTCTGAACGGCCATTTCTTGGTTTAGGCCGGGACTTGCACAGATTGATCTCTCGAATCTACAAGCACTCACCGCGCGAGTGCATTTGTTGTAGGTTTAAATTCATTCCTCATCACACCCCAAATTACCAAATTCGGCGGGAGTAATTTTCACCCATCAACAATTGGCGACCACGGTGGGAGATTAATCTCTCGGTCGTAAAATCAATTTCTTTGAAATCCGATTCAATTTCATCAATTTCAAAAAGGGTAGATCTTAGAACCAATTGATCGGAATTCATTTCAAGATGGTGGAACTCGTGTCCGGATCGGCAATCAATTTACGATGGAGCCGTTGTGGATAACAATCCTGGTGTTGAAGTACACAGGTGGAGCTACCGTGGTCAACACATCTCGTGGAGCCGTCACTTCTACCACCAACACCAAATAGCAAATGGATATCCCGGTAGGAATAACTCCTCCCATCACGAGAGCCGAGCGGGGCGAATCCTGGCATCTCTTCGAGCGTAACGCCTCCGGCGGTTACCAGAGCAACAACTTTCACTCCTCCGTCAGGACGAGGAGCCGGAGACACAAGAGGAAGACCACCGTCTGGTACCATTGCAGACTTGATGGAGAAACAGGAAATTCTTGCTAAAACTCAAACAGATATGGCCGCAACTCAGAAAGAGGTACTCACTTTCCTTAAAACTTTGACTGAACGATTGCCGCAAGATTCACGGCAACCCTCGGAGTCGGCAAGAGATGCATTCAATACACCCGGAGCAGGTGTTTCCACTCGGACTCACATGAATGAAGAAACTCGTTTTGCTCCCCGAGCGCCAAGGAGAGAGGCCAGTCTTCCAACTTCATCACGCGTGAAGATCTAGAGCGACTTCTCCAAAAATCGAGGAAAAGGGGACCGAACGGACGTACACCAACATCAGCCGCCGTACCCTCAAGATGTGCAACGGATTCCTCTACCAAGAGGTTACACCTCTCCCCAGTTCTCCCTCTATGATGCAGTCGGGTAATGCTCGTGAACACATTTCTCGATTCTTGGAAGCCTTGGGGAACATGAATACAATCATGTTTTACGCCTAAAAGAATTCTCAAAATCACTCACTGGGAGGGCATACACCGGTACAACAACATTGCGCCCTAACAAGATATCCAATTGGAGCGAGATGGTCGGTGCTTTCTCTGAGAAGTATTTCTTCGTGTCTGAACAAATCACATTTTCGGACACGGGAAGAATTCTTCGAATGAATAATGAACATCCCAACGACTTCGTTAAAAGATTGAGGAACCAAGCCTTTGGATTGTCACGACCCGAATGTCACCGAACGGCAATTGGTGGAATCATGCATCAATGGGATGATACCCATATACCGCGCCCTCGTTAGAGAACCCAGGATTTCAAACGTTCTCAACTCCATGAAGCTGCAAAGCGTTCAAGAACAATCTGCACCTGGCATTACTAGAAAGAACCCCGGGGTTGTTCGAAGTGAAGATTTGCGCGAAAGTCGAGGAAGGCGTCTCACAAACAAACAATACAACACTGGCCCTTCTGTGAGTGTGGTAGCGGAGGAGAAAAGAGGAAAGCTTCGATAACGGAACAACAAACCAAGCGAACATCCTTAGCACACAAGACTTCGTCTCGAAAAGGAACAGACAAAACTCCTGCACAAAACGACAAAGACACGGGTTTTCCTTTTCCCATGAATGAAGTGATAGAACTTCTGGAAGCGTGGATCCAAGACGACGCCGTAAAGCTCCCCCCTATCAGGCGTCCTCCGACCGAGGAAGAGATGGAAGATCCCGAGATCACATTGTTGCTATCACGTGTTCGTCCATCATCCAACCAAAGATTGCAACAAGTTGAAACAAATATTCGGGGAAAAGGTAGAGACAGGGGAGCTCCGGCAGGAAATGAAGGTGTTCATAGAGATCCTCTACCTATCGAAATCGCATGATTTCTGGGGACTCTGTTCGCAAGACCGTGCAATCTATGATGGAGCGCATATGTGAAATCTTGTATTTCTCCAAGGGACAGCGTCAAGACATATTTGCGGCCCTCAATCACGTTGTGTCAGGCAGGCGTTTGCATCCAGGAGCAGTTCAAGAACCTCAGACTCTCCTCGCAAGACGCGAGCAAGGGAAACTGGGACTCCTAACCGTCACTTGTTTAAGGGGCGTTAAGTTCGATAGCGTGTTAATTGACACGGTTTCCGAATTTAACATCATTACTGTCAAGACCTTGAAAGCGGCAAAGATTTCGAAGCAGGAAGCTACTCGTCACCCAACTGTGGTCAAAGATTCAGGAGGAGAGCTTAGAGATGCGTATGGATACGTCAATCTTGAAATCAAAATGGGAGACGCCGACGCAAGCAAAATTCTACGTGGTCAAAGATCATCCCGGCTACGACATGATCCTAGGACGCTCTTGGATACGGGACAACAAAGCCATCTTGGAAGTCTGTCCTCTACCGGTCTCGGTACTGAAAGAATCTCCAACATGCCTGGCTGGACCACTCCGATGACCGTCCGCTGCCGCTGCAAAGAACTTTCCAACATGACGCAACTTCCTGAGAGAGCTCACAACATACATTGAAAAGTTCCAATCTCAAGTAAGTCTCGTCACGCAACCTTCCTTACAACCTACCGCCCCTCATTCTCGACAAGTCCTGGGACTGGCTCCAACCAACAAGCCAACCCCCGACCGGGAGATGTGAATGGGAAGCCGGCCCTTTCAAACGTTTTATCAAGAGCATAGAGGCCGTCTTGGTCAAAGACAACAAGGTCAAGGTCCAAGTGTCCGCACGCTCAAACCCATTCGGAATTGGAGACTCAGTGACGAAGATGACTACGTTCAATGTTGGAAGCATGACGGTAAAGATGACCACTCCACCTGACTCACCCACCAAAAGAGAAGATGAACCGTACCTAGTAGCGAGATGTTATCCTAGGTGGCTACTGCAAGCTCATCAACGCTGATAACCTGGAGGGCATAACAGTTCACTCGCGATGGCTCAAACCTTACCGCACTTAAGATACTGTGCTATCACTTTCCAGCATCCTCCACACTTTAAAAAAAAAAAAAAAAAAAACGCTGTGCTATTTTTCCGGCGTGTCTCCTTATTATAATTTCGTGTCGCACTTGTAATTCCTCCGGAAAATGATTGCAATACTTGCATTCATAGTTAGGGTTTCAATTTTCAATTCTCGGTTCAATTGAAGTATTATTTCCATCTCGAGAATCTCTCTACTCCTAAAGACACAAAGTCCTGGGTCACCCTAAATCAACGGAGCAAAGGGAAACCCTAAGCAAGAAGTGATTTGAGCCATCCGCCCAAAGAAAGCCAGAAGATATTGCATCACGGGTCCGTGGATATTTCATTATAGTATAACTTCTTTTATTACTAAGGATTACGTGTGAAGGCGCTCCTTGCGCCCGAGAAGTTTCTTGTTGCAGCCTTTAACAAAGGATTGTAAAGGAAAACTTTATTCAAATAATCAAAAGAAAAACCTTGAACTCGGCCGCCACCGAGTACAAGGAAGATGTTCGAGCATGCGGAATATACTTGGAAAGAAAAACAAAACAAAGAAATTTCAATCATCAAGAGGGTCGGTCTCGCCCACATCACCGTCGGCTCCGTCACTGTCGATGCACCTCCTCTGGATCTTCCTCAACTTCTCGCATCGGACATCCCAACGCGGCAGCCGCACTCCATCCCAACATCTTCGGCGGGAGCATCAAAGGGCATAGCAACATCGGGAGCCGCGCGAGGTTGCTTCCAAACGTTCGAGGCTCGTCGCGTCGGAATCAAGGATTATCACGCCGTCTCACAACCAGGTAATCACACTTGCCTTCATTCGGAGGTCGTTCATGCTCAACCCTCCGCCTCTTCAACTTTGTGCAAAACCTCTCTGCCCTTGTGCTTACTAGTGTCTGCGGCGTTTCCTCGCGCCTCCGCCGCTCCTCCATGTCAATCGCAGCAGAAAGTGCACTACGCCCTCGGCAATCTGAAGATGTGGGATAGACATCCCCCGGATAGCACGGCCGACTTCGCGAAGTGGAAGATCAATCCTAGCCATTACTTCTCCATGCGCGTG
The DNA here is from genome assembly GCA_023531295.1 of Papaver armeniacum. NCBI lineage: Eukaryota > Viridiplantae > Streptophyta > Magnoliopsida > Ranunculales > Papaveraceae > Papaver > Papaver armeniacum. Next base: position 93,524 of record JAJJWW010000301.1, on the reverse strand, counting down.
GTTTTCGGGCTTGTCAACTTCAAAACTTCTTTAAAGGGAAGCAACAGAAATGAGCGTCACCGCTTCCATGATAATCTGCAGAGAAGAAGAGGTTATGAGCACACACAAAGAAAGAAAGGATCATCAAAACTATCGATCGGCTAATCGAGAAAATCGAAGCGTGACTGAGATACAGGAAATGGAATGAACGACCACGTTGAGATGATTCTTTATAATCTCACGTCGACAGAATCCCGAAGGAAGAGAAGTCTCTACTTACCACCTATGAAGGCTACTAATTCGGGATAACAATCAACAAGGCTTATCAAATATACCCGTGAAGGCCGTGTATAACTAAGGAAGTACACACAAGGAGCGGCCGAGCTCATACATGTACAAGAGGAACCAAAGCGACTCACCGGATCAAGTCCTGCTTCCTTCGCATCCTTAATCAAGACCGACCAGTTCCGGAAACGCGACAATGTGAAACTATCCAGGTAAATATGTATTCACTCTAGCTTGGTCATTTCGTATGTCACCATCTCATGCCTACCACACAATAATGTAACCATTATGTGCTAGGCGGGGGACTTAATGTTGATGGTGGATTTTCGTTTAAGGTTAAATTTGTAAAAAAACTGAAAAAATCATGCGTGACATCTTGTAAAAGATAAAGCCGCTTATAAGTGACGGATACTCCTCACTTAATTCACCAAGAATGGAGCATGTAGCAACAATCCCATTCGTGAATACATGAAATTCCTCCAGTGGAGCATGCGGCAACAATCCTTCCTGTGAATTTCATATCGGCCTTGTATTTCCGTACTCATTATCGGTGTGGCATGACGGCCGGTGTTACTCTTACTGAGTAACACGAAACTCAAGCACTATAATGAATCCATGTACGAAATACCCGTACGTGTGATTCTCGGTGTGTTATACTAGCCCGAGCCCTCTCGGTGTGTTATACTAGCCCGATTGAGCCCTCTCGGTGTGTTATACTAGCCCGGTGAAAGCATCCGGACTTGACCGTATCGAGTCTCAGGATATGATGATCATGATCATCCAACTCCACAAGCATGATTGGATGGCCCAGATCAATTCCATCACCCCCAAGGTATGGAATACACACGGCCTTAGCACAAATACGATCGATCGCGATCATCCAACTCACAAGCATGATTGGATGGCCACGTATCAATTCCATCACCCCCAAGCGGTATGGAATACACACGCCGACCCACATGGTCGACCATTGGCCTTTGCTTGCCAAGAAACCGTCCATACCAAGCATTATGGACGGAAAACCTAAATTAGGGTTTGCGGCATATTACATGTGCCGCAAAACGGTCTCAACCATCCATCTTCGCAGTATAGATGGAGGGTGTAGATGTAGACTCAAAGGGCCCGGAGCATGTCGACACAATCACCATGTGACCGCCTACACACTTGGCCAATCGGTCAAAGCCAACCGTGGTTGGTTACAACAAAAAACGTCCGCCCAAAAGAGCATGGCCGCGCGGCTTTGAATGCCAAAATTAGGGTTTCAAGTCATCACGCGCGTCCATCTTCTCCGGTGCGAATGGAGGGTCACGGATTGGATTAACTAAGGCCGGTCATACCAAAGCATGACCACCGTGGGCCCATCTACCTCCTCTTGCGGTCGGCCAAGGCACATCATTCCCGCCAACCCAAAACGCACGCCCAAACTTGTGCGAGTTACACTCCCAAATCCTAAACTGATCTCGACCGCTCAACTTCACCCTGGATGATTTGAATGGCTTAGATCACGTTTTCATGGGATAATCAGGTATAGGTGTGAACACCAACCTACCACCTACACGGTAGTGTGATCGACCAAAACCAACCAATGTTGGTCGCTTAAACGCGTGCCCAAACTAGGGAAATCACGCGGTTTTCCAACTCCTTTGCGGCAAGGATTTACTGCAAACCGATCTCGACCACTCCTCTTTACTCGGTCAAATTGAGTGGCCCGGATCGCGCTTTCATGAGGGAACGGAATACGGGCGCCTACACCATCATGCCGCCAACACGCATGTATGGTCGGTCTTCTCAAAATCCTCCCATGCTTGGTTTCGACCAAGGCTGAAGAGTGATGCTTGCACACCTCTTTAAAAACCTAATTTCATCAACGGTCGCAGATGGGTGTCTCAAACATCATCTCGTCCGTCCAACCTCACCAGACTTGGTTATACAACCACAGTCGGGAGTTATTTGGTTAGTGAGCAAATCATTACACATCACTTTACCACACCGTAATGCAAAGACTGGGCATAAAATACACGATCTTTGCACAAGTATCGACTTTCTCAATAACGCGGTTATTCAATTCAGCATTACATGCTATCTTCCGTGGATCCACGATCCACATTCCGTTTATCAATCATGTCACAAATGGGGGATACTTTATCAGTATTGGTCGGCGGTTTACGGCGTGCAACGCGCCATCACAAGAACGTGTTAGGGAGTCATGGACGGTTAGAGATGAACGGAGAAGTGGGCAAGACTGGTCGTGCGTTACCGACACACAACTCCACTACTCCATCATTCCACTACCTCCACTTCCCACGAAAACGTGAATGAGGCTCAATGACTTGTATAAATAGGTTCTCCGCCCTATTTTGAAAGGCAGCAAGGAAAACAAGACAGAAAATCGACATCCGAGCCTCCTTACATTAACCGTAGTAAGCTTTGCTCACTTTTCCGTCACAAGTCATAAGCAAGCCAACATCTTCACAATCTCAACACCTTCTTCGCTTCCTCCCTAAGATCAACCCCATCTCCTTCACTTTGTGACCGAAACAAATCTGGGAACGGCCATTTCTTGGTTTAGGCCGGACTTGCACAGATTGATCTCTCGAATCTACAAGCACTCACCGCGCAGTGCATTTGTTGTAGGTTTAAATTCATTCCTCATCACACCCCAAATTACCAAATTCGGCAGGAGTAATTTTCACCCATCAACACCTCTCAAATTTAAGTTATATGATGTAGCTTGAAGTTACAGCTGATGGGTTTGGTGGACACATGATTTTTTTGAAGAAATTCAGAGCTATTAAACAACTGAAAATTTGTTGAAATGGATAGATCTGTTAAATGTTTATGATTTTTAGTGCTTAATAAAAACTCCAATTAGAATAAGCCAAAGTGATTGATGAGATTGCTTCTTACTTCTTATTCATAACGAAGACTTGTACTGCTGCTACAGATCTGTTTTGAATCATAATATCATTCCTTGGTTTTTATTTAGTTTCATTTTGATTGTACTGATATTAACTAAGAAGTCAGTTATATAACTAACAGTTTGACCTAAATCGTCAGTTGACTTGGTTGACTAACAAGTCAACGACCCAGACACTAAACTGGACAAACTTAAGACCCAAACACTAAGATATATCAAAACTTGCGACCCAAACACTAAATAACTCTTGTTAATTATCGGTTTAAGTAATCCCAATTGTTGTGTAAATAAGAGAAAATAGGTTTAAAAGAATTTCTCCTCTTCAGGTTGTTCTATGTTGTTTAATATAGGCTTGAGTTGTGATAAGGGTAATTTGACAGTAGAACTCTCAATCCTATTAATCACGCAAAATTGACTTTCTGTCGAATCAAACACCGTAAGGTAATAGGGTGGACTGAAATTAGAGATGGTGTGATACAAGATAGTTAGTAGCAACCATCATCCAAGTAAAGGATGATACTAAAAAGATACGGAAAAACACAAATCAGCTTTCCGCGCGCTTTAGTCTCCCAACCATCAAATCCCAAGTGTTAAGACTTAAGAGTTCACAACATTGTAGATACTGAATGTCAATAGATACTGAATTCATGGATAGATTTGGAAGTGATTATAGTAGCTTTTACTGAGATAACAAAACTGCATAAAGATGATCTCATTTAACCTAACTATCATATAAAACACCAACAGCATTTTTATTAAAGTAAAATCTGAACTAAATATTCGTGTAGTCAACCAAACCCATAAAGAACAGAGATCTTGTGAAAGAATTAATTAAAGAAACGAAATTACAAGTACATACAAACTTGAATCGGATAAGGATACACCTTCATCTAAAGCCAATTGGATAAACATCTTCAATCCAATGATTACCGATAGATTATCTTCATCTTTTACATCAGATCTACATTTCTGATGTCTATCCTCTTCAGCAGAAAAATAGCTGAAGAGAAACGATCAAACACCATTACTTTACTAAGGAAGGTTACGATAAAGACTCACTGCCAACCATATCAAAATCCAACGATCACAAACAAGTTATATTTGAGAGGAAAAGTCATTATGACAGTTTCATAGATCTCAGTATTTCTTTTCTTTAATCTCCAGGGTATCTGTAAAGCTTCCATCTGATTTTGGAAACGGCACACTCACCTCACACTTGTAGTCTCTCTCCACTCTACAAACTCTAGGGTTTGGATGGTTTTATAAGAAAATGTGTGTGATTGACTTAAAAGCCCTTGAGCTAATCACAATTGCCGTGCAGCCCAGTGTGCAGGACCGTGCAGGCCCGGATATAAGAAAACTTTTATAGACTATACTGTTGTAGTGCCTGTGTAGAGTGAGACAGGAGTATGCCATTATGGTGCAGATGAGGATAATCCTCATATCGTGGTAACAACACATAGCAACTTTACCGACCGGTAAATAGAGCCGGTGAATATGAAAAAATTAGACAAAGTAGCGCGTTACAAACTTGGTTCGGTGTGTAAACTATTCAGGGTAGATGGGTTTGCCGGAAAGTGAAAGATGGGAAAGATGGGTTTTCTGGAAAGTGAAAGATGAGACTTCCCTAGCAGGTGAGTTGAGCATCCATTAGAATGCCACAACAAAGTGAAAGATGGGAAAGATGGGTTTGCTGGAATCTTGTTTTTAAGATATATATGGATAGATCTGTAAAAAAATTACAATATGATTTATAAATGTTGTTTGGGTATTTGACGATAGTAATATATATATAATGGCAATGTCATAAATGTTAAGTGTTAAAAACATTGTTGAATAAATTAGACCACCTCTAAGTCATCAAAGTAGGGATGTTCCATTGCTTTCTCTGCTAAAATCTTTTGTGAAGGGTCCTAACGCAACATTTCAAATTAACGCATACAAAGAAGCATCACAGGGTACATGATTACAATGGCGCCTTGTGATATCATTTGAGACCAGTTGCTGCATTTCAGAGCCCCAACGGAAGAGTAGTTGATTTGGGCACAGTAACAGAGAAAGGGATCAATTTCAAGATCCGTTTAGGACAAAAAGTTCTACATCCCTCACCACATCCACACAAATCTTATTTTCTTTTTAGAGAGTAGACTCATCACTTGACCTCAAAAATGAGGCCATGTGGTTGAATTTGCCTGCTCATCTCCACCTCTAAAGTGGGATAGCTTCGGATCATGTGATAAACATGTTCTCCCCCCGAATTAAAATTTAATTTTCCTTCATTTTGAATATATAACTTAAAAGCTACTCCAGGGCCAAAACAATATGGGTGAGGCAGAGGATAGGATTAGCAAGTTGCCGGGTTCAATTCTCTAAGATACATTTTGGACCACAGGTCTAGTAGGTTTGATTTAGTATGGGAGTCACTTGATTTGTTTTGACTTTTGAGGTTTATGTTAAGGTTTGGACTCTTCTAGCTATTGAGCTATCTTTGGTTCAGAGAAGAATGAAATTATGAGTTGCTCTAAACATATAATACTGGGCCAGTGAAGGAATTTCAACTGCTGGTATTCGTCATGTCAACAGTGCTGTACTGCTTTCTCCTCCTTTGCTTAATTAAATTCGCTGAAACTTCAACCAAGAAGCTGCATATACAGGTGTAATGATCATGTCAACCATACGCATCAGTAGCTGGAAACAGTGGTTGGTACGCTCCAATCGTGAATGCATTGAAAGAAAAAGTAAGAGAACAACATTTTTGTTGATTTTTAATTTATGTCTTATAAATTACTAATTAATATATTAAAGGATGTTGAATCGGAGTTGTTTATATGTTTGCTGATTAACAGGTTAAGACTGAAAAAAGAAGTCTCAATCCTGACAAATGTGTCGAATATGCTTTAACCATTTTTAACAAGGAAGATTATGATGTTCGTTCTCATTGGGAGAAGATCCAAGGGTTTGATATTAAGAAATATGGTTGCAGCATTTGCTTCTCATCCTACAATGAAGGAAGGGATGTGCCTCTCAAGGTTGTAAATGTGGAAAGAAATGCTGCAGGTAGCTTCACTGTTACACATTTGCTCACTCCAACAGAGATAGATGCTCTTGGGAATTCTCCAAAGCCACCACATTTTAAAACAATTTGTGTTCAAGGGACAGGAGGGCGGTATGCGAAACCTGTTCTTAATTATCATAGAGATATTTTTGAGGAAGAGATCAACAAGAGAGAACATGTTCAAGCACTGGTTAGATCTATGGCTATGGCGTTTTGGAGGGATCCTAAACACACCGGAGGGCACGTTAGAAGTAAGTTTGAGTTTCCGATATCTTTGTTTTATGAAAATCCTGTGGTGATGCCGAATTTTGATTTAACTTTCACTTTTTTTGTTCTTGAATTAGTTGACCTTCTCACCCATAGTGGAATCAAAAGTGTGTTGCAAGAGACGGGCGAGAAGATACTCAAGGACCAAAAGGATTGGTTAGATCAATGGGAAAGGGTAATCGAACACTAGCAAAGTAGAAAAAGAGGAATCTGAAGATGGAGAGGGTGAGAGTTTACAATTTCTTCTTTTTTATTGTACTGTACCCATATCTGTTTGTGAGAATGAAGAAACCAAGATTCTGTTGAAGTAAGCATACATTTGTTGCTGGCTATTACTAGATTTTACTAGTCCTTAATGATCACTTATATATAAATCTCTTTAGTTTTGAATCCTTGTCTTAACTGAAGCATCTTTATATTTTTCTTTACCTTTTGCTCCTTTGTTTAGTATCTTATGTTTGCTAGTCTAATATTCTCCATATCTTGTGTCTGTAATCAGTTTATTTCCATCACATTGAGTTTATTTCCTTCCCGTAGATACGGTTTGTGATACTTGGGTCAATAAGAGTAGATGTGGCCAGCTTCAGGTTTACGATACATGGGGTCGATAAGAGTTGGTCTATACTGGCTCCACATGTGATCATACCATCTGCCCAGCTTCAGTCTTCAGCTGAGATCTTTGTTCTTGTACATAGCGCATTTAGATGGTTTATAGGTCATAGAAAATGTTTCCTGAAATATGAGGCTCAAAACCAACAAAGCAAAATTAGATTTGCAGGCTTTATAGCTCTAGGTTGATATCATGTTTTACAAGGTAGTTCAGAACCTGAAGTAGATATTTGGAGGTCACATTCTATGGGATTGCAGGTTTGGTAAAGATATTTGGGGATGACCCTGCAGTGTCTTTCAATTTCAAACCCCTTGTGTTTTTGCTGACATTTTTTCTATTGTAAAGAACAAGAGTCCAGTTGTGAAGCAAATATCTATTCCAGCTTCCTTTTATATTATGGTAGAGTTGTGGTTTGCTAGAAATAGAGTGGGATGAGATTGAAAGGTGATAGGAGTGGTCTGAGCAATATGATGGCCGAATCCTGAAACTTGTGAGCAGCAAAAGAGAATCCTGGTGCTGCAGGCTTTGGATTTAGATTTATACTCTTTTCATAGCTGAAATTTAGTTTGCTTTGATTTCTTTCGAGGATACGGGTTTCCTGCCAAGTGAGATCTGTCTCTCCAGGATACAGTTTGTTTTAAGTAAGAGTGCTCCCGTCTTCAAAAAAAAAGATCTTTGTTCTTGGAACCTATCCCCGTTATAAAGCTCAAAACCAATACAGATAATGAGATTTGCTGCCTTTAGATAATTGACATTCCACAACTGGACAAGCTTATAAGATTAACAATCAAAATTTCTAGGAAAAAGCACAATAACATTAAATGATAGCTAAATTTCTATGTCTAATATCTTCGGTGCCTGCCACAAATACATAAAAATGATGCACATCAAACTCTCAGGCATATTCACTTGCAGGATCTTGTTAAGTTAGTTACAGACATTTACTTTTAAAATATTTAGACTATTAAGAAGTTAACCATAACACAATATCCCTGGAAAACCAATCTCTGGTTTCTTGAAATCCTCCTCTTCGTGTTTTTCGAGCATATCTAGTCTTTTCTGGTCGGACATGACCACCACAGTTGCCTTCTCTTTGTCACTCTGCAAAATAAGGCACCACATCAACTGAATCCAGCTGTAATCTTTAAGAGGTAACACCACTAGCCATTGAAAAAAGTAAAGCGATAAAGACAGGAAAACAAACGCCGCTTTTAATATTTGGTCAGGATGTTTTCCTCGGTCTGACCATACCCAAAAAACCACCTCATTCCACAGAAGGTAGAAGGAATGGCAGCACTGTAATATCTTTTACTAGAAGGACCAAATCAAGCTACGTATTGTATTTTTACATATGGGACAAAGGTAGCATGAATTATCTATCAGGGAAACCCAGAAAAAATCGTATATTATCAAGGTTGACTATTTTAAAAGGCACAGCGAATTGGACAAACAATTATGGAAAGGAGCTGAAACAGCCCAGAAGCTCATACCATATACATAATGTTAAGGAACAACGTAAATTTTGAATATGGATAGGAGGAAGGCTCCCCATCAATGAACTCCACAACACGTCGTTTCTGAGAATTTGGACCAAAGATAAATCAGAAATGGGCCTGGAATTCTAAAACAAACTTTAGCCATCTAAGTTCAGATCAGGGAATAACCTTTTTGAGTGAATCATCATTAACAGGAACAGTACTGTCGCATTGTTTGAAGAAGCAAGGAGCCTCAACTTGGCACAACACACGCATGATAAAAGTACCAGTGATACAAATTCTATCCTCAAATGTGCATTTAGCAATTCCCGTTTCTTCTGTCTCCTGCCCAAGACCAATAACATTAGAAATGCAAAAAGAACACAGAAAGGCCGATACCGATACATTTGACTTCGTACTTGGAAAGACCACAGAAATTCCATGGATTCTAGTATCATAAAAGCAAAAGAATGGGAAACTGTGGTTCTATATTCTAGATACACATCAGACAACTATGTTAACACTCAAGACGAGATACAGAAGAGAGGATTTTGTTTTCAACTTAGCACAAACCTCATTAACCCTGCCCCAAATTCCACATCGAGTCTGAATTGGTGCACCTTTTAATGCAGCAACATCAATATCTCCTGGTTCAAACTTGACAAGCGCAGTCCTCTCGTTAAGGATTTTTTGAAGTTTTCCTTCCCGCCTGCTGTCCTTCATTATCTTTGAGTGGTGCTTAGGTTCAAGAACGACTGACTTTGCTGCTATCCGAAACGCGTCCTGATTCAAAATGCAAAACTTTCCAAAAACAATGAGCAAATCCAGAATAGTTGAGCAGCACCTTCACATCGCATCCTTATATTAAAAGGGTGGCTTGTTACTAAAAAAAAGCCATTCCAGTTACATGCTTGTGCATTCACCAAACTATCACAGATGGCAAATGCAATTGCAAAAAAAAAAGAAAAAACTACCATATGGGAGGGTGGAGATAGTACCACATTAAAAACATTTAAGAATTTATTCTGATCTGGGAAACGATGACAAGCGAACGAACTTAGGTATATGGTTGGTTCTTTAACTAAAAATAGTGAAATACTCTTTTTTGTTGAATTACAAATTAAACAAGTATAAAATTCATGTGGAAAACACTAGACCTTATTTCTCTGCACAACAGCAATTCTGGTACGAGGAGGTGCGACAGGGCCCTGAAACATTGCAAGACAGTGCTCATCTTCGGGGTTGAACTCAAGATATTTATGCTGTCCATTGTTGATTTCCCTAGCATAAATAGGTTTTGTCAGGTAACGTCTCCAACCAGCTGACACGGTGACTGGATCTCCTGACTTCAACAGTTTCATATGCCAGTTATGTCGCTTAAGTCTCGCCTGGAAGAAGAACATATATACATGATCAATAAGGCTGGCAAACAGATTTTAGTTAACAGGAATGTCTTCCTATTTATTCATGTTGAAAACGCATAAATCTTTTCAAAACGCATACTTCAATTAAGAAAATGAAAAAAGAAAAGGTATAGTAACCTGCATATAACCGACATCATCCTCTTCTAGACTGATACCTCCAACAAGAATCGGATGACAGGGATCATATTGAACCATCCTGAAGGGAACGCCATGAACCTCCAACCTTAGGTAGGTCCCCATTCTGAAACTCTCATTCTCCTTTTCCGTCTCAGACGATAAAGGGAAAGGATCAGTTGTTCTTCTAACACCAGCTAAATGAAAATCACCAAAACCAGCAATGTGTACCTGTTCCGAAACACCTAAAGTCAATTTGGTGGATAAGAGTGCAAGTGAAGCTTGTGGTAGAAGAACTGAAAAAAAAAAAAAAGTGGGCTCTTTAAGAGTCTTGTACATTACCTGAATTTCATACAAAAGTGGGCTCAAAGGTAACGGAAACTGTCATTTCAGGATTAAATAAATGAAACCCTAGTAGAGCATACATGCATCCACCATTTACAGAACCAACAGAACAAGTGAATAGAAGCACCAGAAAAAAAAAAACAAACTATAAGGCAGCGAGAGAGAGAGTAACTGAAAGTGATTGTATATAGGGCTCATCACACACCTAGAAAGAAGAAATCACAAGGAAAATAATCTAGTCTAAAGCAGAAGCAGCTCAGTTTGAAGTCATGCAACGAAGTTACTAGGGTTGGTTTCTAGCATCAAACACCAGGAATGGCAGTTTCCCTCTCATTCTTTAGTCTTACACGTGCTTTACGTTAAACCTTACGTTTCTAGATACAAACTACGAAACATATCCATGAAGCATATGTAAATATTGTAACAATCAGACATTTTCTAATCAAAAAAAATTAACAAGATATACTATTTCATGCCTGACAAAGTCACAAAACGAGTATATGTTCATAAAGGAACTCTATAGGCTATAGCTCCTATAAACAATGGAGTATCTGACGTCGCATGAATGAAAGATATTAAGATTTGAGAAACTCGAATTGACCTAGTTAGAGGAAGTACCTTAGCCCCGCTCTTAATACTACAACCACGAAGATAACCAAACAGATGTATATTTCTCTTGCAATTTGCATTTTTGTTCACTTTTTGAAGAGGAGTAACATCTTTAAAACGCTCTACCAGCATATAAGGATGTGCCGCTCGCCGTGACGAGAGATGGAACTGGAGCGTCGATATCTCTTCTGCCAGTTTACATCCCCCATATTGTACCTGTTATACTCATAAGAGTGGATAAGAAACCAAGATAGTGAGTATGTCAGATATAAAGTGAGGGCAAACATCATCACTAGTCTAAATAATAAAATGTTATAAGTGCACGAATTAGACAGTGCAGTATTAATAAAAAGAAACTTACAAGTCATGCTGAAGACCAGATAGATTGTATGTTACTGCTCCTTGATATATTTCAGTCCGAAAAAGATCCTGCATACGCTCTTTGGTGTTATTGAGTTCTGCTTCATCTTCAAATTCGTCAAGATGTGTAAGAACACCCATAACCTTTGGAAGGCCGTGCGCTTGTAAAAGGTTAAGAAACTCGAATGTTTCCTGAAATCGATCGACAATAAGAATAATAAATCCCGCCGCTTCTTTTCTTTATACAATGTAGTTACATAAAGGAACAAAGCCACATACCGCTTCAAACCCATAATTTGCATCAACCATTAACAATACTAGATCTGCATATTTTGCAGCATCTATCATGGCATTAATATCATCAGGGCATTCTACAAACTGCAGCCTTGTTCTTTTGTCAGCTAAAGAAATTACCAAACAACATAACCAATAAGTTATCCGCATAACTATGAGTAATCAAAGTATTGAGTAAGGTAATTGTAATTAGACAAACAAACAAACCTGTTCTGATGGTTACGGGGCCTTGGATATCATTCCCATCTTCTTGGATATCTACAACAAGAACATTACCTATCTGCTCTTTGAAGTATGAAAATACATCAGGGAGGAGGGGTTGCTGACCTTGGGAGGTCCTTGAACGAGAATTAAGAAAGGCGGTGGCGGTGGTGCTTCTGGTTCATGATCATTTCCCCAATACATAGTTCGATTGCCGTCATCCCAAACGTCTTCACACTCTTTTCGGAAAGCTGCTGGACGATGATCAACTTGAGAATTGGAAGATGACATTTTTGAAATCCCTAAAAAAAAAAAAAAAACACAATACAAATTTCCACTTATAAATAAAAAACAAAATCCCAAATTTTTAAGAAAATAGAGAGGAAGAATATCAAGAAGAGTCACCTTGTTGCTAATAGACTGGAGAAATTCTTGTTTGATTTTATCAATTTAAGCTTTCCTTTTTGAACTATCGACAATGAGGAGGATTTTTAGGTTTTTAGATTTTATCACAGGAGAAGGAGATAGACGGGGTAGAGTGGAAACCCTCACTTATATAGGGCTCCATCCAGCCCAAGCCCATTCATTAATTATGAGTAATGGAAAAAATTCCCCGCAATTTAGGGATTCTTTATGTTGGAGTACAATACCGATTGTTGTATTCGACATGGATTTAACACGATAGTAACCATCATCCAAGGAAAAAGGATGAAATCTACAAACCATCAAACCCCAAATGTGTCAAAGTGTTAAAAACACTATTGCTTGGAGACATCTTTATCAACATCATCGAAAGTAAGGACGTCCCATTGCTTTCATGGCCGGAATACTCTACCAAGGGTCGTAGTGCAACATTTCCTATTAACACATACAAAGAAGCATCACTGGGCGCCCAAAATCCTGGCAAAAAAAGGATCAGAGAATCTTTTCAAACCCAAAGATGTTGAGCCCAACATGTCTGTTAGAACCGTTTTTTTGGGGACCATGTTTTTTTTTGGGGACCATGGTTTTATTTTGGGTAAAGACATTAGAAGTAATTCTAGGTCACCCCATATCTGGTTATTTATTTAATACCTAATCTACCCTCTTAATTAATTTTAAGTTATGATTAGTGAAATGATTTAGTAAAAAACAATTAGGGAGATTAAATTAAAAGATGGGTTTATTATTAGTTGAGTAGAATTATTGTGAGAGTAGTTAGAGAAGATGAAGGAGAAAAACATGGAAAATAATTTTTTTTTTCCAATTCACCCCCTTTGAGTATTCAAGTGATGGATTTTATCTACCACAACCGGAGGAAGAGTATTTGGGTGAACATGTATGCTCTAAACATAGATAATGTATGTTAAATTGGTAAAAGCTTCCCCAAAAATGTAAAATTTTGAACTGGATTTTGAACAGTTCGTTTACTTTATATGAAGAACAAGTAACCGAACTCATATGAAGGTGTAGTTCGGTTGCTTTGTGAGGATGAAAAAGTAACCGAACTCATCTGAAGGTGTAGTTCGGTTGCCTTGTGAGATGAACAAGTAACCGAACTAGTTTGAAGGTGTAGTTCGGTTGCTTGATACAAACACGCAGGTTACCGAACTCCATATTAATGGAAGTTCTAACATGCAGCGTTATGTTCGGTTGGTTCGCAACTAACCGAACTTTACGAACAAATACATTTTAACTAAGTGTATAAGGTTCGGTTGGTTCGCAAACCGCATGCTTTGGTGATCCAACCGAACTAACTTTAATAAGTTCGGTTGTTTCGCAAACTTGAGATCAATTGTACAACCAACCGAACTTAACAAACAAAAATTTCTTATGTTTTTAACCCTAGAGTTCGGTTACATGGCGTTTTAAAATTTTTATAAACAACCGAACAAAGTTGATAGAGTTCGGTTATAAGAGAAATAAAAATAATGGGAAAAACAGTAAGGTTCAGTTACATGGCAACTTTTTTTCTTATGTTTTTAACCCTAGAGTTCGGTTACATGGCAGTTTTATACATTTATGCGAAACAACCGAACTCGTCAGTTCGGTAACATAGTTATAAAGCATATAGAACCGAACTGTTCTTAGTGTTCTTCAGTTCAGGGAGTTCGGTTAAGAACCTAGGGCAACTATAAAACACGTTCTAACCGAACTCAACACTGTAACCTCCGTTAAACCTCTCCACAACTTCCATTTTCAACTCATTTTGATGATTACTTCTCATTTTTTTCAACCAAAAACAAATGACAAGTAATGGGTTTGTGAGAATATCTTTGTTAAAGATTTAAATTAAGCTATACGTATATAGAGGTGGTGGTGGTTGGTGGTGGTGGTGGTAATCGGTGGTTGGTGGTGTTGATAATCGGAGGTGGTGGTGGTGGTAATCGGCGGTGGTGGTGGGAGGAGGTGGTGGTGGTAATCGGAGGTGGTGGTGGTGGGCGATGGTGATGGGAGGAGGTGGTGGTGGTAATCGGAGGCGGTGGTGGTAGTAATCGGCGGTGATGGGCGGTGGTGGTGGGAGGAGGTGGTGATTATATATAGAGAGAGATGGTTATTAGGTTGGTTTTAAATTAAATTAAGTTAAGGGTAATTTAGTAATTTCAACGCATTAGGACACCCCTTATAACTAGAGGGAAGGTGGCCTAATCAAACCATGGTCCCCTCAAAGAAACCATGGTCCCCAAAAAAAATGGTTCGTCTGTTATATTTCCATTGTATCTAGCTAGGTACATAATGTTATAACCCATTCAATGGCGTATAACTTTGAAATCTTTCCTCCTATTCAAATCTGTATCAAAACCATGTCATTCTATGATAGAAGAGCCCCATTTCAATCACACGCATTGACTTTAAAACCCTTTCTTTTTAGTGCCTGGAATTCTATGGATCAACCTTTTCTTTAGGTTGGATTCAGTGGGTACTGGTATACGAGTATATTAGTCTCGATGGAAATTAGAATGATGTGGTTCTACACCCCTTAAATCATCACATTTGTTAGCGTGGATTTTTCAGTAAGGATTGTGTGAAGTTGCATGGTCTTTTCCTATGTAGTAGTTGCCAGTGTGATGGTACGAAATGTATTTATTTTGCATGCTGGTATTACTAGCTTAGTTAAGTTTGTAATATTAGCTTACAAAGTGGTATGTTTTTTGGATGTCAAAACAAGTGTTTTTAAAAACAGAATTGAGATGTGCTCCTCAGAAATCCCAAGTGTGTTATTTTGATGGTCTAAACATACCATACTAAGCCAGTGAAAGAATTTCAACTGTTGTCCTTCCTATACTGATCACGTCAATAGTGCTGTACTGCTTTCTCCTCATTTGCTTGATCAACCAAGAAGGTGCATATTCAGCTTTGATATTGCTACGAGAGCGCAGTATTTTCATCAACTGTACCCTGAGCTGCAGTTCACATTCCCCTGTTAACTGGGCCTTGCATATTGGGCTGCAACATTGTTACCAGTCCAAGGGTATTTTAGTAAAATCACACGATTCTTCTTATGAATCAACCGAGCTTTTCTAGGGTTCGGCAGATGAAGTTGTTTAAATAGAAAGAGTATAGATAGATACCACCAGCAGTGTGAGTGACTGCGGCGGCAGTGAGTGAAAGACTATATACCGGAGTTCTCTGCAGATTAGGAGTTTCCGTTTCCGAGATCAGATGGGGAATTATGAAAGTAGTTTTGATTATATGTGTGAAGCACTACAAATAGCTTGGAGATCAAATAGAACAGAAACACAAATTTTTCAAAATTGTCATAATGATTTATCCTCTCAAATCTAAATTGTTACTGGTTCTAGAAGGAATTTCTGATGGAATTTCAACCGGAGGAGTTTCCGATGGAATTTCACCACCCTAAATTGCTAGAATGCTGTTTTCTAGATGTGGATTGTTCTAAAAAATAAAATAAAGCAGGTCAAGGCTATTAGAATAATTTTATTTGTTGAAATTGGTAGATCTATGAAAGAAAAAAAAATAATCTTATATTAATGAATTTTTGGGCAGTATCTACTCTATTACCAATGTTTAGTTTAAATTTATGAATTTTGTTATAGTAATGTAAATGACAATGGAATTTTCAGGTTCTTAAGCTTGCCAACTTTTCAAGTAGATCTATTATTACAGATTCAACTTCGTTCGCCTTTGAAATCTTTGCTTGTATTCAAATCTGGATCGAAACCATGTCATTGTCTCGTAGAAAAGCCCCATTTCAATAACAAACATTGTCTTTAAAACCCTTGCTTTTTTGCACCTGTAATTCTTTGGATCAACCATTTTTTTTAGGTCATTGTCTTTAAAACCCTTTCTTTTTTGCACCTGTAATTCTTTGGATCAACCATTTTATTTTAGGTCGGGGGCCGTTGGTATCCGAGTATATAAATCTTGATGGAATTGAGAATTAATGGTGGTTATGTTCCACTTAAAACCGTCACATTTGTTAGTGTGGATTTTTCCATAGTATGTTTTTTAATCTCGCAATGGTCTTTTTCCTTTTTGTAGTAGCTGCCAAATTGTGTCTTTTTACTTACGCAGATATAATATTAGCATAGTTTTCTAGTCAAAAAATAATACTCTCTCCGTCCCTAATTAGATAAGCTACTTGTAGTTTGCACAAATTTTAAGGCAAGGAGGAAAGTGGAGTATATTTAAGTTTTTTTTACAATTATATCCTTATGGGCAATAATTAGTAAAATTTAGAAACGATTTATCTCTTAAACTATACCACGGTTTTTTATAAACTTTATACCGTTGAAAAGCATTTTAAAACACCTACGCAACGAATATAAACATGACTATCAAATTATACACATTTCTTATAAAAAAAAATAATCAATTAAAAGGGTAGATATAAACATGACTATCAAATTATACATATTTCTTATAAAAAAAATTAATCAATTAAAAGGGTAGTTTTAGAAATATCCCCTTGGTTAGTGAAATAACTCATCTATTTGTGGACAAAACTAAAAACCAAATAGCTCATCTAATTAGGGATGGAGGGAGTATTACCTTAGTTCGCGATCCAGTCCGGTTACCATATATTACGAAGTGATGTTAAGACAAGTGGTTTGAATAACAAAATTGAGATTGGTTTATATGATAGGAAAAACGCCTGGTGTTTTGTGTAATGGTTTGTTGAATTGAGTTTCCTGTAATCGGGGGCGTGTCGAGGCCTCACCAAATTATGATTCTCAAAGATACAATTTGGAATAAGTATAGTAGCTTTGAGAAATATGGTTGAGCTGTCTTTGGTGACCCGTCAGTCCAATGTCCTCGAGAGAAGAATGAAATAAACATAGCCACTAATGTAATTTCAACTACCGCTATTCCTATACTCGATCTAATGAGCTGAAACTTGGATTTCGGTTTTCGCTCTAATTTACAGTATGTGTAAGGCTGAGATATTGCAACAAAGAAGTAGTCATCAACTACCTCCTCAGGTGCCGCAAATCCGCATTTCAACTCGAAATTGTAATAACCGGGCCTCGCACTTCGGGCTTCAAAGAACGGAAGGTATTTTAGTTTCCTATAAAATCAACTAAACTCTAGGTTTCGGTATAAGTTTTTAGTAAGAATAGAGGCTATCAGTGTGACTTTGTGAATGAGAGAGGTGGCGTCCAGGGAAAGACTATTGACCGGAGTTCACTCATGGATTAGAAGTTGTTGTTTCCTAGATCAGATGGGAAGTTACGATGGAAGTAGTTTTGGTTATTATATGTGTAAATCTTTATAGGCTCCCTCCTGTTGATGGTGGTTTTTAGACAAGGGGTAAAATCGTAAAACCCCATGACCTAGTGTTACCCGCAACACATTGAATAAGAGCATTTAACTCGTGTAAATAATTAATAGGTATTTTTTCAAAATACTGCATTAGGTTTTGAACACGTAACCCTAATTCCAAAACTAAGCCGATATCGCGCACCATGGCAACAATGCCAAACCAAGCCGCATATCATCAGCACCATGGCAACAATGCCAAACCAAGCCGCATATCGCGCATCATGGCAACAATGCCAAACCAAGCCGCATACTGCGCACCATGGCAACAATGCCAAACCAAGCCGCATACTGCGCACCATGGCAACAATGCCAAGCCAAGCCGCATACTGCGCACCATGGCAACAACGCCAAATTCCAAGCCGCTATGCCTTTGGCCCACACCAAACATAGCGCCCTAGGCTTGCAAGACTTGCAACTAGGTCAACATGGCCGCACGTGCCATTGGCACATGCCAACACGTGCCGCAAGCCATATTTCCAAGCCGCTATGCCTTTGGCCCACGCCCAACATAGCGCCCTAGGCTTGCAAGACTTGCAACTAGGTCAACATGGCCGCACGTGCCATTGGCACATGCCAAAATGTGTCGCAAGCCATATTTCCAAGCCGCTATACCTTTGGCCCACGCCCAACATAACGCCCTAGGCTTGCAAGACTTGCAACTAGGTCAACATGGCCGCACGTGCCATTGTCACATGCCAACACGTGCCGCAAGCCATATTTCCAAGCCGCTATGCCTTTGGCCCACGCCAAACATAGCGCCCTAGGCTTGCAAAACATGCAACTAGGTCAACATGGCCGTACGCGCCAATGGCACATGCCAACATGCTCTCTAGCTAGTTTCCCTATCAAGGTCACGGCCCTAACGGCCACGCATGCCATTGGCACATGCCAACATGCTCGCTAGCTAGTTTCCCTAGCAAAATCACGGCCCTAACGGCCATGCATGCCATTGGAACATGCCAACATGCTCGCTAGCTAGTTTCCCTATCAAGGTCACGGCCCTAACGGCCATGCATGCCATTGGCACATGCCAACATGCTCGCTAGCTAGTTTCCCTAGCAAAATCACGGCCCTAACGGCCATGCATGCCATTGGCACATGCCAACATGCTCGCTAGGTAGTTTCCCTAGCAAAATCACGACCCTAACGGCCATGCATGCCATTGGCACATGCCAACATGCTCGCTAGCTAGTTTCCCTAGCAAAATCACGGCCCTAACGGCCACGCATGCCATTGGCACATGCCAACATGCTCGCTAGCTAGTTTCCCTATCAAGGTCACGGCCCTAACGGCCACGCATGCCATTGGCACATGCCAACATGCTCGCTAGCTAGTTTCCCTAGCGAAATCACGGCCCTAACGGCCACGCATGCCATTGGCACATGCCAACATGCTCGCTAGCTAGTTTCCCTAGCAAAATCACGGCGTAACGGCCACGCATGCCATTGGCACATGCCAACATGCTCGCTAGCTAGTTTCCCTATCAAGGTCACGGCCCTAATGGCCACGGATGCCATTGGCACATGCCAAACACACACGCTGGTAGCCTAACTTGCAAACCGTGCAACCTACCACCAAGGCATTCCGCACATGCCATTGGCACATGCCAAACACACACGCGCTGGTAGCCTAACTTGCAAACCGTGCAACCTACCACCAAGGCATTCCGCACATGCCATTGGCACATGCCAAACACACACGCTGGTAGCCTAACTTGCAAACCGTGCAACCTACCACCAAGGCATTCCGCACATGCCATTGGCACATGCCCAACACACACGCTGGTAGCCTAACTTGCAAACCGTGCAACCTACCACCAAGGCATTCCGCACATGCCATTGGCACATTCCAAACACACACGCTGGTAGCCCAACTTGCAAACCGTGCAAACTACCACCAAGGAATTCCGCACAACCCATTGGCACATGCCACACGCGCCACTAGCAGCGCCACTTGCACTCAAGATGCAACCAACACTCGAGACATCAACACAAACTGGGGGATGCTTCCTTAGGGTTTTGGTTTGGCGGTCACAACATGCAGCGTACACTACGCTCACATTAAGAAAGCGTGAAAAGGAATAAAGCGGTCAAATAAAGAGGAAATAATGGTGAAAAACGTTTTCGCCCATTAAACCATGCGGTTACCACCTCCTCCCATTATTTCACCGTTTACTCTCTTCCTTCATGAGTCCAGGGTACGTTTCAATCTCGAATTGTATAAATAGGTCTTACCTATTTCCACCATACAACAAGTCTCGGTCGGGAGAAATATACTACACTTACACTCTCGTAAAGGCAACTTTGCAAGCTCTCCCAAAAAGCTTTCATCTCTTGCAAGCTTCCTAAGCTTTCACTTTACGATACAAGTCGAGATACTACTCTCCTCAACACCTTTCTTTGCTTCCTCCCCAAATCAACCCTTCTCCTCCACTTTATGACCGAAGCAAGTCCGGAACGGCCATTTCTTGGTTTAGTCCTGGACTTGTACTGGCATTGATCTCTCGAATCTATAAAGTGCTCACGTGCAGCACATTTGTTTAGGGTTTGAACCGTTTCTCACTCACCTACCGAATTTACCGAAATCGCAGAAACGATTTTTACCCATAAACAATTGGCGACCACAACGGGAGGATTGATCTATCGGCTATCATGTCATACTTGTCGATCTCGTTTCTCGACCCGGATGTCAAGATGGTAGGGGAAGGCAACTCGATCCGACTCAACTACCAAAGCGACTCGGTTACCGACAGCAAAAACTACACGAGAAAACTGGGACTCGTTGAAGATGCCACCGGCGATTGGGGACTTGCGACTCGGTCCGACTCGACCGACGACAACCCGGTTATCGACCCCCATAAACCTGGGACTCGCTGAAGACGCTACCAAAGAATTGGGGACTAACTGGGGACTCGGCCGAAGATGCTACCAAGAATTGGGGACTAATCAAGCGATGCTACCAAAAAGACGCCTTGCTACCAAAGAAAGCCGCCTTTTACTTGGAAAGAGGCGTGTTTGCAAGTGAGTAAATTTAGATTGGCCAAGATATACGATCTGTTTTTTAGGTTCTTAATAAAACCGCCATACTATTGCGCCTTTGTGCCTATTGCTAGCACACACTTTCATAAAAGCAATATTCCTTTCCCAAAACATAATCGAGTTATCTTATCAAAACCATTCATCCCGGAAATAATCCAACACCCTAAAAGCTACCAGCTATCTATCAAAGGTTAAGTTTTGAACCGGACATCTAATATGTCTTTCAAAAAAAAAAAAGAACCTAAATAAAAGTTTAACAGAGAAACGTTCAAGGAAAATCGTCCAACAAGTCCCGCTCTTCTTGGAGAAAGTCGCCTTTGCGTCTTCAAGAGCCGCTCTCTTCATAGTCAACATCTTGGAAAGCTTTTCGAGTTCCATCTCCTGTCGGGCGATCTCCTCGGCGGAAAGGCTTTCGATGCGGCATCTTTCAACTTTTGGATCTCAAAGAAGGCCTTCGACAAACCACGGTGCTGAACTCCTTTTCCACGCACACGTCGCGATGGTGCTCCCGGTCGGCAATAACGTCTTCGAAACGATGTGACCAGTCACCTCACGCATATCCTCGATGGAAGACAAAGCCTATTCCACACGCTAACCAGCGCGAATCGACTAGTGACTTTCTTGGTTGTAGCCATATGTCCGTGCTTCTCCCATTCTGGTGTACAACGCCTCATGCTTAGCCGGGCACGCTAAAACCGCAAACCAAGACATGACCTGGATAAGGAACCAAGTACGGGGATCAAAAATGGCGCCCGCAAGTGGCCTCACGACTCGCAAAGGGTTTTCCTCCATGTCTACGGCAACAACCATCGAGAGAATCATCCACCGTCCGAACCACGTTTGTGCCCTAAGAATTGGCTAACTCCCATCTCCAAGTCACCGGCGGTGGTCACCAAAGGCAAGTTTTCGTGTGACTCCATCCTCGAATCATCCTCCGAACCGGATTCCTCCTGCAAACTTGAGTTAGACATTTTTCAAAAGAAGAAACAGAAGAAGAAGAAAGAAAGAAGCGCGAAACTCACCGAACCGCTTCCCGAAGAAGAACTAGTACTGCCAGAGGAATCACTCTCGCTTGTTGAACTTTCTTCTTTCTCTGACTCATCACCGCTATGAGTAGGCTCATGCCGCCGAATTCCTTGAAGAAACCTGCCTCTCTGGTAACGTGCAAGGGCAAAGAAAGCGTTAACACTACCGAAGCCACAAGGAAACAAGACACATATTCTCACCAAAATTTACGCGTGTTTTGAGACAAACCCATGAAGAGGCGACACATACCTGGTTATTGGAAGAACTGAAAGACACAAGAGCCGTGGGAGGATCTTGTGAAGCCGTCCGAACCCGCCAAAGACGATTCTTCGTTCTCCGTTCCTTGGCCTGGGGCTTTCCGAATTGCTAAGCAACTTTCGCTTGGGATCTCTCAACATTGGATACTCCTTCGTAATCACGGAGAAGGTTTGCAACGAACGTTTTCCACCGTGTTATTCACAAAATCTCGGATCATAGTAAAATCGTCGCACCAAAACTCATTATAGCCGAAGGTCGTCGGGTTACTCTTCCCATTTGAAAAAGGAAAGACGGATACCCCGCTTTAAGGACATCAAGGCCAAGGGCGGCACGCAACGAATCCTTAGGGATCACCGGCCGCTAAACGAGGGCACCCCTTGATCGAAACCCATGTGACGAGCAACACGGTCAATATTGTAAGCGGCTATCTGGAAAGACCCCACGAAGAAAGACGGCATATAACCGGCAAGCACTTTGAATGAACAAAGTTTCACCAATGCTCAAATCGTCATCAGAAGACAAAGACATGAGCGGAGCAGAAGCAAAAGTGCCAATTTGAGTCACTGAATTATGGACTGGCCCCCATGGACGAAAATTGATTTCATGCAACTTATCAAGAAAACTAACCAAGCTCACGCCAACTCTTGGACGCCTGTTCACCCATCGAAGAATTCGGGAGCCACCCCAACTCACGGGAAGCGAAGGCAACGGTTTTGGAGCATACTTCTCAAAGTGCTCCCATAGCCAGACTTGCAGAAAAGCAACGTGCACATATGAATCCACTTTCATGTAACCATTCGAAACTCGCATGTTCGTAACCAGGTGATCCAGATGTACGTACAGGGAGCCAAAAATGCTGCGACATGAAGATCACTGCTTTTCTGTTCAGGCTCCAACTCGTCCGGAAACCATTGAGATATCCACCAACCGTAAGGGCACCTTTCATCCTCTTTCCGGGCAGAGTCCTTCGACTTCGCAATGGAGTCCACTAGTGGAAAACGGAAGTTCCGCGACCGTCAGGACAAGTCATATATTCGAGTTATACGACAATTTTCAACCGTCTCTGTTGGGGTCTCTGATAAAGCGTCCCTGTTTGGTACAACCCTTAGCCGTGGGTCTCAAAATAGCGACTGATTTTAGGAGTAGAGGGTACAGACCCTTAGCCGTGGGTCTCAGATTTAAATTATAATATAAAAAAAAATATATAAATTCAGATTTGCTGAAATGCCTGAATGGCTAAATCTGAGATAATCTGACTGCATCAAGGTCAAGTCAAGTCAAATGGAACTCAATTCAAGGTCAAGGCAAGGTCAGGGGAAAACTCAAGTCAAATGAACTCAAAGTCAAGTCAAATGGAACTCAAACAAAGTCAACTCAAAGTCAAATGGAACTCAAATGAAACCCAAACTAAAATTCAAATTCAAACTCAAACTTGAGAATTCCACATTCATACATTCATTTTATCCACTGGGTTTAAGATTACACAAAAAAGATGAAATTATGGTTAAAGACAATACATGTCCAAGCTAGCTAGATGCTAAACTAATAGAGAATAAGCTAAAAACAACATGTTAAACAACAAAACGATAAGCTCCTCCGATGACGATGAACTTGGCCCATACTTCATAAATGATATCAAGTAGAGCATCCATGTGTTGTCTCCCTATTTCACATACGACAAAGAACGTTGTTCCTGCAAAGTAAATCAACAACAGCACAATGACTTCGTTCAGTTCATATTACACGGTAGAACAAAATAAGTTACTAGAGTATACTTCATATTCTTTCTTTAACATAAGTTACAAATCACCACCACCACCATCTCTATTACCAGCCCCTGTACTACTACAAATCACCACCACCACCACCATATTTAGTATACCCATTCTAGCTACAATGAATCACTAGCATCAGCATCAAGACATGCATTATTGGCCACAAACTGCAGGAAAGTTATCGCACAACCATGACTACAATAGGATAAGCTTGCAACAAAACAGGAGCTTCAGGGAAATTGAAGGCAGATACAAAGAAATGGGTTGAAAATAAGAGGAACATAAGAGGTACAAATTATAGTACAAGATTCGGCATGGATTAAACACTTGTGACATGAAAACTTTGTAGTTCACTACTCTGTGTTTCAGTTGTTCACTAGTTAAACCTTTTCCTTGCATGCTCAAGACAAGAAACAAACACTAAAAACAATCACCAACCAACACCATTAACTACCATTCAAAATACATTCTCTATAACATAATCAACTAATTGTTAAGCCTAACACCAGCTCAAATATAAGGTTTGTGACCATATTCTAATGAACAAGAACAAGCAAAATAATGTCCATGTAGGAAGTTCACAACTCAGACTAAACTACTTCAAGAGTAATAGTTAAGGTGGGAAACATAATGGGCATCCTGTACTCACAAACAAAAACAATTTTATATCTATACTACCCTGTAATGTTGGAATTGAAATATAAACAAAATACATATGCAAATATGTCCATACTAGCCAATGTCATGGTAGTCGATGCCAAACAAATAAGTTATCAAATAAAAAGTTGTTACCTTGAGCAATTCTATAGCAACTAGTACAATCAAGCAAATGTCATCTCCAATTTCTCGATCTTGAAGCTCAAAACTCTACAAATACATATAGCACACAAAGGAGAGTGTTAAAATAGAAAACAAAATAAACCCAAAAACTAAAGAATTAACGGTTAGAATATGCTTATTATTTTGGTATAAAATCCAGTCTTACCCGCTCGGCAATATTATGGGGATCAGTAGCCTGTTCATATGTTGCTATCACTCAAGGAAGAAGGCAGGTGGTTGTGGAGCAAAGGCACCAATGGTGGATGTTTGACGTGCATATAAACACTGGTCATAAACATTATAAGTGGGCTCATTTATTATTATCAAACTTTATATTTCAAAAATCAAAAAATAGGTTATATGCTTTCACTCACAAGCATCACATCAAAGATAAGATGTTGGTTTCGAACTCGGATGGGGTTTAAGTAAAATAAAGTAATATCAGCTCTTTAGTTGCGGATCATAAGGTTCTAATATATTCACCATGTACTTGTATTGCAGCTATCCTTGTATTCTCATTGATGCTAAAAAAACACTAACCCGATCAATTGTCTCGACACCCTTATCTTTTGCGATTTTCCTCCTCGCAGTAAACATCTTGATGGTCTGGAAATAGCCATTCAACATTAGACAAGCTAATTTCAAACTCACAAATAAATGAAAAAAAGAACATATTTCTGGAAACTCTTAAAGATTATAAACAAGAGCACAGAGCCGTGAAACTTAAACATAGCACACACTAGAGAAACTCTTAAGAGATTATAAACAGGAGCATAGAGCAATGAAACTTACGCAGAACACACACTAGAGATATTCCAACCATGCCTCCTCTAACTATAGCAATGTCATGCTGGTCGAAGTTAATTGCTACCCCACACTTAAGATGGTTCTCCTATACATTTGAAGCAAGCTAATTAGTTCCACGCAGTAAGAAAACAACGTTGGTAAATAAGAGAACAAGAGTTGATCACCACTAATCATATACCTCATCATATTCCATAAATATGGCGGATAAAACTTGCAAAGGGTGAAGCCAGACTAACCAACTGACTACGATAAGCATCACACAACCAGGAAGTATCTTTGCAGACCGCAACATATGCAGTAAGATATCCAAGACTCGTGTTTGCTTCCAAACTTATCAAGTCTAGATCAAGTATTGGATGACCTCCAACCACCCATGAGGGATTACCATTTTAGAGCTTGGCTTGGGTTTGTTGCTGATGTGCTTTGAAACTGAGGACATTTCCTACTCTAACCACAAAAGAGCTCTCTAACCTGTAGAAACAAAAAACCCAATGTATGAAGACTTAAATCAACCAATATTACCTAACTAAAAGACATTGAATCCAAAATCAACCAAGACATTAACATTTAGTTACCAATTAACATCAAGAATTCTACGATGAACAAGCTGAAAAATCAAATGACCTTGGTAGTATTTCTTTTGCCATTTACAGTTCAGGCAAATGAAACTTTAGGCCTCCACAATACCATAATAAAACTTAAAGTTGAAACCAAAAAAACTAGAGAATTAATAATACGCAAAAAGTATACGAAGAGGTGCATACATCTATTTCAAATTTTTAGAAAGACCCAAAGATTCGCAATTTGCATCAAGACCAACAGTGTTCTACGCTTGCACGTAAGGATATTCTGCACCCACCATCACAACTACATCAACAACAAAAAAAAAAAACATTAGAGATATCATAGAGTTATCATAGAGATAACCTTAAGAGAAGAAATGCTTCCCTGGAACTCTTCAGAAATGAAGTAGAAACTGTATATTTTTCCACAAAAGACAAATCTCAGCTAAAACCCAAAACCATAAAAAATACATTATAATTACCAATGGCCACCATATCATGCCTTTACACAACCATGTTTCCCAACTACAATTATCCATATTAACAAGGGAAAAATAGGATCACATGCCTTAGAAGTTTTTAGGGTATTATCATGTTCAACTGCAGATTTAATGACGGTTAAATGATCCCTTAAATCATTCCCAAGAGACTGTATTCCCCTATCAAAACTTCACAAACCACGAACATCCACAAGATGCTTGGATTAAATTACATACACCACTCGACGCTAAAATTACAAACAAAAATTAATTGAGACTCAAGAAACAAGATGAACGTACAAACCTGGGAGAGATCTTCAAACTCTTAAAATCAATTAATTTCAACAAAATTGCAACCAAAAGGATCTATTCATAAAACTCATAGAAATGAAGAAAATAATAACAGACCTCCAATGAATCCATAAAATCAAAGGAACCACCTTTATAAGAACTTTGAACATCATCATCATCAGATCCATCATCAAAATCACCACAACCACTATTTGATAAATCACCGTTTCTTCCAATTGATAAAAACTTCATACCCCCGCCACTTAATCAAATCCTAAAATCAATTCATAAAAAAAAATCGATAAATCCCTAATTTCGTTAAACAATATAAATCAAAAAGAGAAAGAAATCATTACCTTTTTCTCTTTGATAAAGTTACGGATCTAGAAGTGATTATCAACATGAAAAAGAAGAGATTTTAGTGAAGAAAAAAAAATCCAGATCCAAACCAAGCATCAACTTCAGAAATGTTTTGAGAGAATAAATCAAATAAAATCAAGATTTGTAACATCTCGTAGAGAAAGTTAATGAAACAAATTAGAAATTCGGTCTTAATTTAACAAGGAAATGAAATGGTTTCTCTGGGTAGGGGAAAAAAATAGAGCTTCTTATCCTGCTGTGAGGAGAGAAGAGATAAGATAAGATAAATGGGATTACTTTGTTCCTCGATAATATCAATGGATACTCTTCGTATCCAAACCCTTCATCTACCAAAATAAATCCGAGCCATTGAAATACGGGACCCACAAAATTCTGACCATAAGAAAAACCATATCCATCCGTAGTGGAAAGGGTCTCTGTTTGTAGGGTAAAATGGTAAATATTCTGAGACAGCTTATTAAGCTCTCGGAATTTTCCCGGTTTTTTATTATATCAGAGACGGCTTTGTATGGTCAAGGGTCCAACTACCGTTAATGAGGGTCTCTGATGTGGGTAGCTAAACACCCATTTTCCACTAGTGGTCTTTCCGAGCGAAATCCCCCAACTTAGCGGCCAGGTCATCCCGCATCTTCGCCTCACTTTCAGATAATTGGATTCTGAGATTCCCGATTCTCAAGATTCAGCAAGAGAGCCACACTCTCCAAGGAGAAAGTTATCTCACCCCATCTACATATGATTGTATGGGTGTCCGAACACCATCTGGAGATGAAAGCAACTAAGCCTGGGATGTCCTTCCTAATCTGAAGATTTACTGAATTCCTAACAACATCAATGACCTGCGCTTGAGTCAAGATGGTATTTATACGCTCCTCGCTCACCATGAACTCAACCCATCTGTCAAAAGAACGCAATGGACTTTTACACATCCTAAAGTCAATGTTGGAAGAAGAATATACCCCTTTATGAAGACAAAACCGAATGGTGCTCTCTGGGCGAACCGAACGTGTTAAACTGTCATCCTCACCACCGATTAGCAAAATTGGCACGAAACCTGGGTGATTCTTCCGAGCGGGGGCGAGGGCTCTAGTGAAGAATTCATCATCTGTGTTCGGTTTGGAATTATGAGCATCCTTCGACGAAGTGAAATGTGGTTCAGGTAACATCTTATCAAATTCCTTCGTAACGATTTGGTAATAAGATACCTGCACAAAACAAATGGAGAAAGACGAAGTTATCTCCCTGACACATAATCGTACCCAACAAATTCGGTTTCAAGACTATATACACAGTATTTTATTCGGGTTCAAAAATATATATGGAGCATTTTTCTATTGGTCCAAAACTACGCGCGTGATACTTCTTTCAAAAAGCAAAATCATATATACAATATTTCCTGCGGGTTCGAAGTCATATGAAGCATATACACAGTATTCTTCTTCGGGATTCATACACACCCAGTATTTTCCTCAGAGGCACGCCAAGGAATCATATGCAAAGATTGTGGAAGCGCCTACTTTTAAGGTTTATACCTATATATAAAAAAAAAATAGAGAAAGAAGAGTACTCGAAGACATACCTGGAAGCCGGTCTCTCTTTGCCGCTAGTATGAAAAGAAGAAAGAATAAAACGCAGAATGGGGAAAAGGGGGCTTTATATATATATATATATATATATATATATATATATATATATATATATATATAGGCGTGAAAGACTTTGAAATAGGGAAGGATTTCCCTTTACCAAAATCACGCCAGCAAGCATGGTTTCCAAGATTGGGACCGGCCCCACCAATTGCGACTTCCCAATGCCGCCAAGTCACGCCCGCAAGCATGGTTTCCAAGATTGGACCGGCCCCACCAATTGCGACTTCCCAATGCCGCCAAAGTCACGCCGCAAGCATGGTTTCCAAGATTGGACCGCCCACCAATTACGACTTCTCAATGCCGGGCCAAGTCACGCCCGCAAGCATGGTTTCAAGTTGGACCGGCCCCACCAATTGCGCCGATCCCACCAGCCTAGCCCACTCGGTTCCCAACTCACGCCGGCCTTCCCAAATACGCCTGCCGCATCGGGCCCACCAATTGTGCCGGCCTCGACTTGTGCAAAACGACCGTGAGGCAAGGATTCCAAATCCTATTTATAAAAGGTCGACGAGCCTCCTTTCAATTTTCTTTACGGTTTGTTGTTAATAGTTTGTCACCATCTTATGCTTACCTCGCAACAAATCCCCGTTCCGAGCTAAGCGGGGGACTTAATGTTGATGGTGGTTTTTAGACAAGGGGTAAAATCGTAAAACCCCATGACCTAGTGTTACCCGCAACACATTGAATAAGAGCATTTAACTCGGGTGTAAATAATTAATAGGGGTATTTTTTCAAAATACCAGTTAGGTTTTGAACACGTAACCCTAATTCCAAAACTAAGCCGCATACTCACGCACCATGGCAACAATTAATGCCAAACCAAGCCGCATATCACGCACCATGGCAACAATGCCAAACCAAGCCGCATACTCGCACCATGGCAACAATGCCAAACTAAGCCGCATATCGCGCACCATGGCAACAATGCCAAACCAAGCCGCATATCACACCATGGCAACAATGCCAAACCAAGCCGCATATCACGCACCATGGCAACAATGCTAAGCCCAGCCGCATACCGCGCACCATGGCAACAACGCCAAATTCCAAGCCGCTTTGCCTTTGGCCCACACCAAACATAGCGCCCTAGGCTTGCAAGACTTGCAACTAGGTCAACCCGCACGTGCCATTGGCACATGCCAACACGTGCCGCAAGCCATATTTCCAAGCCGCTATGCCTTTGGCCAACGCTAAACATAGCGCCCCTAGGCTTGCAAGACTTGCAACTAGGTCAACATGGCCGCACGTGCCATTGTCACATGCCAAAACGTGTCGCAAGCCATATTTCCAAGCCGCTATGCCTTTGGCCCACGCCCAACATAGCGCCCTAGGCTTGCAAGACTTGCAACTAGGTCAACATGGCCGCACGTGCCATTGGCACATGCCAACACGTGCCGCAAGCCATATTTCCAAGCCGCTATGCCTTTGGCCCACGCCAAACATAGCGCCCTAGGCTTGCAAGACATGCAACTAGGTCAACATGGCCGTACGCGCCAATGGCACATGCCAACAAGCTCGCTAGCTAGTTTCCCTATCAAGGTCACGGCCCTAACGGCCACGCATGCCATTGGCACATGCCAACATGCTCACTAGCTAGTTTCCCTAGCAAAATCACGGCCCTAACGGCCATGCATGCCATTGGCACATGCCAACATGCTCGCTAGCTAGTTTCCCTATCAAGGTCACGGCCCTAACGGCCATGCATGAAATTGGCACATGCCAACATGCTCGCTAACTAGTTTCCCTAGCAAAATCACGGCCCTAACGGCCATGCATGCCATTGGCACATGCCAACATGCTCGCTAGCTAGTTTCCCTAGCAAAATCACGACCCTAACGGCCATGCATGCCATTGGCACATGCCAACATGCTCGCTAGCTAGTTTCCCTAGCAAAATCACGGCCCTAACGGCCACGCATGCCATTGGCACATGCCAACATGCTCGCTAGCTAGTTTCCCTATCAAGGTCACGGCCCTAACGGCCATGCATGCCATTGGCACATGCCAACATGCTCGCTAGCTAGTTTCCCTAGCGAAATCACGGCCCTAACGGCCACGCATGCCATTGGCACATGCCAACATGCTCGCTAGCTAGTTTCCCTAGCAAAATCACGGCCATAACGGCCATGCATGCCATTGGCACATGCCAACATGCTCGCTAGCTAGTTTCCCTAGCAAAATCACGGCCCTAACGGCCACGCATGCCATTGGCACATGCCAACATGCTCGCTAGCTAATTTCCCTATCAAGGTCACGGCCCTAATGGCCACGCATGCCATTGGCACATGCCAAACACACACGCTGGTAGCCTAACTTGCAAACCGTGCAACCTACCACCAAGGCATTCCGCACATGCCATTGGCACATGCCAAACACACACGCCGGTAGCCTAACTTGCAAACCGTGCAACCTACCACCAAGGCATTCCGCACATGCCATTGGCACATGCCAAACACACACGCTGGTAGCCTAACTTGCAAACCGTGCAACCTACCACCAAGGCATTCCGCACATGCCAAACACACACGCCGGTAGCCTAACTTGCAAACCGTGCAACCTACCACCAAGGCATTCCGCACATGCCATTGGCACATGCCAAACACACACGCTGGTAGCCCAACTTGCAAACCGTGCAAACTACCACCAAGGCATTCCGCACATGCCATTGGCACATGCCACACGCGCCACTAGCAGCGCCACTTGGACTCAAGATGCAACCAACACTCGAGACATCAACACAAACTGGATGCTTCCTTAGGGTTTTGGTTTGGCGGTCACAGCATGCAGCGTACACTACGCTCACATTAAGAAAGCGTGAAAAGGAATAAAGTGGTCAAATAAAAGAGGAAATAATGGTGAAAAACGTTTTCGCCCATTAAACCATGCGGTTACCACCTCCTCCCATTATTTCACCCTTTACTCTCTTCCCTTCATGAGGCCAGGGCACGTTTCAATCTCGACTTGTATAAATAGGTCTTACCTATTTCCACCCGACAACAAGTCTCGGTCGGAGAAATATACTACACTTACACTCTCGAAAGGCAACTTTGCAAGCTCTCCCAAAAAGCTTTCATCTCTTGCAAGCTTCCTAAGCTTTCACTTTCTCGATACAAGTCGAGATACTACTCTCCTCAACACCTTTCTTTGCTTCCTCCCCAAATCAACCATTCTCCTCCACTTTGTGACCGAAGCAAGTCCGGAACTAGGCCATTTCTTGGTTTAGGCCGGACTTGTACAGATTGATCTCTCGAATCTATAAAGTGCTCACGTGCAGCACATTTGTTTAGGGTTTGAACCAGTTTCTCACTCACCTACCGAATTTACCGAAATCGGCAGAAACGATTTTTACCCATAAACACCTCCATAACAGGGCCTACTACTGACTTGGGTGCAATCAAATATCCATTGGGATAAGTTCAAGGGTATCTTGGTAAATCACATAAAAATTCTATAAAACAATGAATCCCTAAAATTTCGGTTAATATTGAGTGAGGGTGGAGACTAGCAGTGTGAGTGAGACGGCGAGAGAAAAACCAACACACCGGAGTTTCGTAACTAAGAATGTGCCATTTGCGAGAATCTAATGGATCCGAGTTTTGGTATCATGTCGGAACTTCTACACATAGCTTGGAGATCAAAGGAAGGGAATAAAGACTCACAGTTCTATGAAATCATTCTATCATAATGACTTCTCCTCTCCAATCTATGTTGTATTGTGTTTTTGAAGCCGCAGATGGGCAGCGGCTGTCAGTGTCATGTTTTTTCCTCGTAAGATCTGGAAAATAATGATGTTTGATATTTTGATTGTGTTCTTAGCCCACAATATTAACATTCAGGTTTTTATTTTTCTACGCAGGGAGATCTAGTGTCGTCTTCAGCTTTTGGTGTTATGTTTTGGTTTCGGAGATTGGAATACTGACCTTACGACCAATGTTGGGTATGTATCGCTTGTTGAAGTTTGCCACAACTGCTGAAATGGTAGTCATCTGCAGATCTTATACATTGGTAGTCATTGAATTAGAGATCTTATATCTTAATGCCGATTTGTCATGTTCTGTTTCCCAAGTCGCTCTTATCTATGTTACTTACAAATCAAAACATTGTTATATTATGATTTGTAATAGAGCAGTTAGTTCATATTGAAGAGCCTGTAATGCAGATTTGAAAGAAATTTTGTAGGGCTAGTTTTTAAACCGTTCATTTCTTACTTGGAAGGTGGCATTAACTCTCGCAAGCATGCATATCTTAAATCGGAGGGTCGACTATATCCATCTGATTTGAGAAATAAAAGCAGCTCTTATGTCTTTTGTAGTTCTTGTATATGTATGTAGGAATGCATGCCGATCAGTTATGTTGAAGATATGTAATGACACTTATTAGCACGCATTGCAGAGTACTCTACCTGGGACTATTGGCTTCTTCTTACTAGGAATTGTATATGCTTTGTGTCGGACACGTTAGATTAGCTAGGATTGGATATATTGGTAATTATTTGGTCAGGCAACTTCACAGATTTAGAGGAACCGAGAATTTTAAGTTATAAGCAATACCGATGGTGAAGTTCATCTCTTATGTCTTTTGCAAGTACATCCTGTAGTTAAGATGAATTTTAACTCATGCGCAGAAGACGGTTAATTTCCTTAAGAGAAGTGTGTTCAAGTTCTTTATTACCTTAAGAGCTAGCACTTCTATGGTACTCCATATCCGATCTAATTAAGTTTCTTGCACCACTACGGTGAATATCTTCCCTTTTAAATTGTCATGAACAATGCCAACATTTGAAACGAAAGAAATTAAGTTCACATTTAATATAAGCAGATGTATGATGATGAAAAGCTGACAACAGGCAAAAACGTTTGTTCCACCTTTGGTTTATATCCTTGAACCACATTTTTGAATATTAGTACGCAACTTTATGACCAAAATTGTGTTTAGTTCCACGAAAGTTTTATATTAGGTTAGTTTTAAGGTCTGCCCTTATTGAGCTAGCCTTTTGGTATTCGTATAATGATCATGTCAATAGTGCTGTACTGCTTTCCCCTCCTTTGCTAAATCTTCAACCAAGCAGATGCATATTCGGTTATGGGCACTAAAAAACAAGCAGTGTTTAACAACTTTAAAATGACAAAGTAGTCATCAATTTTACTCTGTGCTGCAGTTAACGTTCCAACAGTGGAAATTATGATAACTGGGCCTGCACACTGGGCGGATTAGTCAAAGGGTGTTTTAGTAAATCCCCCAATTCTTCGTATAAAATCCACCAAGCCTTAGGGTTTGGTAGAAGTTGTTCACACAGAATCACAGAGTAAGAGTGAGACAGGCGGCGTTGAGGGAAAAACTATTAACCGGAGTTCTCAGCCGGTTAGAAGTTTGCAGTTTCAAGATCAGATGATGGGTTATGATGAAAGTAGTTTTGGTATGGTGTGGGAACCTTTTCACATATCTCGGAGATCAAAGAGAGAAACAAATCTTTCAAAATTGTCATAATGACTTCTCCTCTCAAAATTGAGTTGCATCACCTCTAGATTTCACAGGTGAGTGTACTAAGTTGATGGCCATTGAAATGCCACAACTAGAAATCTGTGGAAATGGATAGATCTGTAGAAAAGAGTTAAGGTTTTTATATGTATCAATTTTTGGACAATATCTTCTACTCTTAGTCTCTTACAAATAATATTTAGTTCAGATTTGAAAATGTTGTTGTGTTTCAGATCGTTTCTTTTTTACGCTTTTGGTTTTTGATCATTTCTTTCTTGCACTCATTTTGATATATATTGATTATAGTGATGATTTTTCAATTACATCTTCAATTATATCATCTGAGGTCTATAAATTCAATTATATCATCTGAGGTCTATATAATGTGTAGAAGAAGTAGTTCAATTGTTTTCTTTAGGTACAATTTGTAAAGCAATCGTGTTTGATTTCATTGTCTTAGGCTGCAATATTGACATTCATGTTTTGGGTTTTTTGTGCAGAGCCAAAATTGGATATCCTTGGTGGAAAGTTGGAGAATGGTGTACTGACCTTACTACTGCTGCAACTGCTGATCCGCGGAAATATTCAGATGTTATGAGTTTTTCAATGTATCCAATTGGATTTGATTGGAGAATTTCAGGGTTTTTTCATATCTGATTTAGGTAATGTAACGTGTTACTTAAACTTTCTCTTATCTTTATCTTTTAGTTGTTAGAGAAAGTTTCCTTTGCAGACATTATTTACTGTTACAAATGTGTAGTTTAGTTTTACTTCATCTAGAAATGCTGTTAGTTTTTGATGATAATTACATTGTATACATATTTCGGTGCTTGATAGAAATTTTAATCAAAATACAATAAGGAAGTTGATGACAATGCTTGAGAATTAGCTATAAAGAATACTGTTTACTTAGTTGAGGATACCGTTTAATGTTGTAGGTCATCTATATCTCAAAGCTTGGATCCATATCTCCCTGCATTTGGTATTTGAATCGGTTGTGTCTCCCAAGTCGGGCAGTGTTAAGTTCTTATCTTAATTTGTAAACTGGTTCATATCAGTTGCTGTAGGTATTAAAAAAGTATTGTAAGGCTAGTCTTTAACACGTCATTTTTTACTTGGAAAGTGACATTGACACGTCATCAGAATTTTAAGCAACGCTGAAACGTGCATTGGCTGTCTCAATCTGTTTATAGTAGTGCATAACCATCAATTAATGAGTTCTCGAATGGCATTGAAGCGTGCATTGCAGCACATTTTTGTTTTGCTTACCAGGAATTTTATACAATCCGTATGGGAAGGATGAGTGCGAGAACTGCTTTACCTTTGATTAGCTAGGATTAGAACTTATTTGTTTTTGCACGATACACCGCACAGGTATAGAGAAAGTAGAAGTCTAGGTTATAAATCAATGCGATAGAAGAAGTACATAATAATCAATATTAGCTTAGTTTACCAACCACTCCTGTTAGGATATTAAAAAGTGATGTGTTTATGGGATGTCAAAACAAGTGTTTCTAATTGAGCCTCATAAAATGGAAAGACGCCGGGTGTTTTGTGGAATGTTATGTTGAACTGAGCTGCCTGTAATCGGGGGTGTGTCTAGTCCTCGCCAGGATTATGATACAGGTATATTCGCTTTCACGAGTATGGGGGTGTGTCCTGTAATCGGGGCCTCTTCCAGCTATTCGACTAACCTTCTGTGTTGTGTGCTTAGGGAAGAATGAAATTGGTTGCTTCTACTCCTATAATTATCATGCCAATAGTACTGCTACTGCTTTCTTCTTCTTTGCTTGATCAAATGAGCCGAAACTACATATTCGGCTGTGTGCTCTAATGTATAGGTATTGCGTGTGTGTGGCCACTTCACATTCCAACTGTGGAAATTGTATTAACCGGGCCTGCAAATTGGGCAGCAACATTGGCACTAGTCCAAGGGAATTTTAGTAAGTCACCCAATTCTTCTTATAAAAGTTTTTTTAGGGCTCAGTAGAAGAAGTTATTTACAAAGAAAGAGTAGAGACCAGCAGCGTGCGTGAGTGAGTGCTGCGGCGTTGAGTGAAAAACTATTAACCGGAGTTCTATGCCGATTAGAAGCTAGTTGCTATATCAAGATCAGATGGGAAGTTATGATGAAAGTAGTTTTGGGTATGGTGTGGGAAGTTTTACACACAGCTCGGAGATCAAACTCAGAGATGATAGGTACAGATCTTTCAAAATTGTCATAATGACTTATCCTCTCTAATTTATGTTATCGCATTTTCCAATCCATCATGTGACTTGAGCATCGATGGAACTCCACCACCAGAGCTAAGATGGATTTAGCGGAACTCCACCATCAATGATATTCATCCCTACGAAATCACGGAAGGTACAAGATACTTGAACACCATCGATGGAACTCCACCACCAGAGCTAACATGGATTGAGATGCACCTAATTTTTTCGGGTCTCAATCCATGCCAGACTCGAATTGCAACTCGGCAACGTGAAAAGAATTGTGGTTCATTTCCATCAAAACCTTTTAACACCTTCCACGTGTTTAAAAAGAACCATCCAAACCGTCAATTATTTGATGAGGGTCAGTAACGAACTAGCCGCTGGATCAGACAATATCAAACAAAATGGACGACTCGTATTAACCCTAGAGGAGACGGGCATGCAGGAGTTATAAAGCTTAAGAGTGGCTTCATTCAGCAGTAGGAGTGAACCAAATTGGGCGGCGATGAAAGAAAAAAACCTAACATTATTTTCTTTTATAGATCTTAAAAACCCAAAAGCAACAACAGATTAAATCAATGATATTCATCCCTACGAAATCACGGAAGGTACAAGATACTTGAACACCATCATCAATAACATCCCCGATAGCACAATGATTTCTCCTCTCAAAAACTCAATGTATCTTGGTCTTGTGTTCCGATTCTTTGGATGATTTGCTTGCATAGGAAGAGATGAGGTAATAATGATGTTATTTGCTTTTTTCTTCTTCACGATATTGTTTGTTTGTTTATTTATTAGTTGTTGTTTCGTCTTCTTTACTTATTTTTTTTTTCCTAATTAACAAACTCTCTTTCTGCAGGTGGTGTAGCGCCGGTCGTTGGAAGAAAACATATTGATCTTTTTTTATCCCTGATCTTGAATTTTACAGTCTTTTTACTGATTTCTATTACATTATCACATAATCTTGTATTTCTAAAAGAAAGAAAATGAGATACTGAAAATCCTGGCATATGATAGATGTCATTAGAATTTCGTTGGATCGTTCTTATTGTGATTGATTTGTGTCTGTAGTTTATGTCTTCTTGTAAAACGGTTTGGATTCAGGCCATCTGTCTTGCTGTATGTAAATGTTTTTGGGTGACCTATATACTTCATCCCAGCTAACTTTATCCTTTTCTTTCTAGAAGCTATTTTTTGAATTGCTGGGCATTAATATTGCTCACCTGACTATTTACTTGGTCAATTTTTGATCTTACTATAGTCATAATGTGCACACCACAATAGCCATTTGCATAGGAGTATTAGATTGCAATGTGGTTTTAAGTTGCAATAATTACGTAGGAGTATCAGATTGCAATGATTAAATAGGAGAAGATGATAAACTCACGGAAGCTTAGCCCTAGTCTAGAGATATCTAGCTAGGCTCTTCTCATTTTCCTAGACACCAAGATAAAAGACAGAGTTTAGTTGGTCGGTTGTGTATACTCTAGAGTTTTCTATTGCTCTAGGTCATTCGGTAATGGTCTAGAAAATTCTATTCTACACTCATTTTAGCTTAGTCCTTGAGTTCAGTTTATACAACTTGACGGGTCTTGGATATCATTCTGAATCTTTGTTGATATATTAGATCTAGGATTCCAACAGACTAAGGGGTAGTATCCCAAACAATTCTAGGAACGCACTTTCTCGGAAAGTATGGATGAGTGAGTGGCACTGTCCAGTCGGGTTATAATTTTTTGAGAAGAGAAATCATTATGCTGGGAATGTTGTTGTTATGCTCGGAAAGTTGTTGAGATTGGTAGATCTGTATAAAAATTATGATTTTGTATTTATGAATTTCTGGAAATATCTACCGTTGTTAGTCTGTTACAAATATCTACTTTAGAATAGTAATGGAAATTGAGTTCTTTTAAAGAAACTCCGATTATAGTAAGCCAAAGTGATGATAATTCTTGTGGCTTATTCGTAACCTAGAGCTGCATATCAGTTTTGACTCAGAATTGTATTTCTTGCATTTTAATAATCATCCGAGGACTAAGACTCTGAAATAGAGATGTAACCATCAAAGGAAAAATGATAACTTTGGGCAATGTTCTCGACTCTCAACCATCAAACGAACAGGTACATTCGATTTCACGAGTATGGGGGTGTGCCCTGTAATCGGGGCCTCTTCCAACTATTCGACTAACCTTCTGCGTTGGGTGCTCAGGGAAGAATGAAATTGGTTGCTGCTACTCCTATAATGATCATGACAATAGTACTGCTACTGCTTTCTTCTTCTTTGCTTGGTCAAATGAGCCGAAACTACATATTCGGCTGTGTGCTCTAATGTACAGGTATTGCGTGTGTGTGGCCACTTCACTTTCCAACTGTGGAAATTGTATTAACCGGGCCTGCACATTGGGCAGCAACATTGGAACTAGTCCAAGGGCATTTTAGTAAGTCACCCAAATCTTCTTATAAAAGTTTTTTTAGGGCTCAGTAGAAGAAGTTGTTTACAAAGAAAGAGTAGAGACCAGCAGCGTGCGTGAGTGAGTGCTGCGGCGTTGAGTGAAAAACTATTAACCGGAGTTCTATGCCGATTAGAAGCTAGTTGCTATATCAAGATCAGATGGGAAGTTATGATGAAAGTAGTTTTGGGTATGGTGTGGGAAGTTTTACACACAGCTCGGAGATCAAACTCAGAGATGATAGGTACAGATCTTTCAAAATTGTCATAATGACTTATCCTCTCTAATTTATGTTATCGCATTTTCCAATCCATCATGTGACTTGAGCATCGATGGAACTCCACCACCAGAGCTAAGATGGATTTAGCGGAACTCCACCATCAATGATATTCATCCCTACGAAATCACGGAAGGTACAAGATACTTGAACACCATCGATGGAACTC
This sequence comes from Papaver armeniacum, assembly GCA_023531295.1. Lineage (NCBI taxonomy): Eukaryota > Viridiplantae > Streptophyta > Magnoliopsida > Ranunculales > Papaveraceae > Papaver > Papaver armeniacum. Next base: position 54,150 of record JAJJWW010000301.1, on the reverse strand, counting down.
CACCACCAGAGCTAACATGGATTGAGATGCACCTAATTTTTTCGGGTCTCAATCCATGCCAGACTCGAATTGCAACTCGGCAACGTGAAAAAGAATTGTGGTTCATTTCCATCAAAACCTTTTAACACCTTCCACGTGTTTAAAAAGAACCATCCAAACCGTCAATTATTTGATGAGGGTCAGTAACGAACTAGCCGCTGGATCAGACAATATCAAACAAAATGGACGACTCGTATTAACCCTAGAGGAGACGGGCATGCAGGAGTTATAAAGCTTAAGAGTGGCTTCATTCAGCAGTAGGAGTGAACCAAATTGGGCGGCGATGAAAGAAAAAACCCTAACATTATTTTCTTTTATAGATCTTAAAAACCCAAAAGCAACAACAGATTAAATCAATGATATTCATCCCTACGAAATCACGGAAGGTACAAGATACTTGAACACCATCATCAATAACATCCCCGATAGCACAATGATTTCTCCTCTCAAAAACTCAATGTATCTTGGTCTTGTGTTCCGATTCTTTGGATGATTTGCTTGCATAGGAAGAGATGAGGTAATAATGATGTTATTTGCTTTTTTCTTCTTCACGATATTGTTTGTTTGTTTATTTATTAGTTGTTGTTTCGTCTTCTTTACTTATTTTTTTTTCCTAATTAACAAACTCTCTTTCTGCAGGTGGTGTAGCGCCGGTCGTTGGAAGAAAACATATTGATCTTTTTTTATCCCTGATCTTGAATTTTACAGTCTTTTTACTGATTTCTATTACATTATCACATAATCTTGTATTTCTAAAAGAAAGAAAATGAGATACTGAAAATCCTGGCATATGATAGATGTCATTAGAATTTCGTTGGATCGTTCTTATTGTGATTGATTTGTGTCTGTAGTTTATGTCTTCTTGTAAAACGGTTTGGATTCAGGCCATCTGTCTTGCTGTATGTAAATGTTTTTGGGTGACCTATATACTTCATCCCAGCTAACTTTATCCTTTTCTTTCTAGAAGCTATTTTTTGAATTGCTGGGCATTAATATTGCTCACCTGACTATTTACTTGGTCAATTTTTGATCTTACTATAGTCATAATGTGCACACCGCAATAGCCATTTGCATAGGTCCTAACATAGGAGTATTAGATTGCAATGTGGTTTTAAGTTGCAATAATTACGTAGGAGTATCAGATTGCAATGATTAAATAGGAGAAGATGATAAACTCACGGAAGCTTAGCCCTAGTCTAGAGATATCTAGCTAGGCTCTTCTCATTTTCCTAGACACCAAGATAAAAGACAGAGTTTAGTTGGTCGGTTGTGTATACTCTAGAGTTTTCTATTGCTCTAGGTCATTCGGTAATGGTCTAGAAAATTCTTTTCTACACTCATTTTAGCTTCGTCCTTGAGTTCAGTTTATCTAACAATAACTTGACAGGTCTTGGATATCATTGTGAATCTTTGTTGATATATTAGATCTAGAATTCCAACAGACTAAGTGGTAGTATCCCAAACAATTCTAGGAACGCATTTTCTGGTTCTCTCCGACAAGTAGATAACTCGGAAAGTATTGATGAGTGACTGGCACTGTCCAATAACAAGTTGATCGGGAAAAGAAACTCCGATTATAGTAAGCCAGAGTGATGATAATGCTTGTGGCTTATTCGTAACCAAGAGCTGCATATCAGTTTTGAATCATAATAACATCATTTCTTGTATTTTTGGTTTCATTTTGATCAAGCAAAATGAAATACAGATCAGTTTGACTCGAATTGTATTTCTTGCATTTGTTGTATTTCAATAATCATCCGAGGACTAAGACTCTGAAATATAAATGTAAATGTAACCATCTAAGGAAAAATGATAACTAAAAAGATATAAAATACTACAAATACAACGCAACTTTGAGCAATGTTCTTGACTCTCAACCATCAAACGAACCCCATGTGTGTTAAGTGTACATAAAAATGTTGAATAGATTCTAGAGACCCCTCCTTATTAAGTCATCAAAACTTTTTTGAAAAAGAAAAGATTAAGGTAAATATGAAAGAGTGCCAAGATAGCACCCTCTAAAGGAATATAAATAGAGGCGAATATGGAGTTTACAAAGACCTACTCCTTAAACAAACTCACCCAATCGAAAACAAAATCAACAAACTTGATGTTCTTAAAAGAATCGACATTGACAGCCCAACTAAGCAACAACAACTTGATATCCAAAATAAGAGAATTCAAAGTTTTTCTTCTTTGTTTCTTCTCTATTATAATGTCATTTCTTTCCAACCAAATTGACCATCAAATGGTTCAATTTGGTGACAAATTCCATCAAAAAAATTGGTGGACAAAAGTGCAATAAAGTAATGGAAACAGTCATTTTCAGGTTTAAATAAATGAAATCGCTAGAAAAACATATTAAGCGTCCAACATTTACAGAACCAATAGGGAAAGTAAGTGAACCATAAGGCATACAAAGAGGATATATAGCTGAAGATAACCATACAGACTCTTCAAAACAGTGTACCTGCACATAAGTATGTGCGGCTCCCCGCGAAGAGAGATGGAATTGGAGCATGATATGTGTTCTGCCATTCATGTACATCCCACATATTCTACATGTATAGTGTGGATAAAAGTGTCAGAATTGAAGTAAGGGCAAACCAGTCTAAATGCGTTATAATAGGCGCATTGAAGTACAAGAAGCGACTTTGCAGTATTAACAAAAAGAAACTTACAACTCATGATCAAGATCATGTATATCATTGTTCCTTTACATATTTCGGTCCGGAAATGATCTTGGAGACGCTCTTTGGCGTAAAAATATGACCCTAACCTTTGGATTTTTTAAAGGTGGATTTTTTAATATCGCAATCTTGCAATGGTCCTTTAGGGAATTCCTACTTTATTATATTTACAGTATTTAACCCGAATCGACAATGGAGAAGAGGTGCATTTACTTATGCCGGTAATATTACCGTTCTCTGTTAATATCTACGACAATCTCGCTATTAGAAATCGTAATAACCGGCCTGCACGCTGGGCCGCATCATTGGAACTAGTTAGAGGACATTTTTGTAAAATTACTGAATTCTTCTTATAAATGAACCAATATTAGGGTTCGGTACAAATTGTTTACAACGTAAGAAGAGAGACCAGTAGAGTGAGTGAGTGAGTAAGGCGGCGTTGAGGGAAGGACTATTAACCATATTTTTTTGCCGATTGAAGGTTTATGATGAAAGTAGTTTTGGTACGATGTTGGAAGCATTTTAGCTTGGAGATCAAAGACAGAAGAGAGACACATCTTCCAAAATGTCATAATGACTTTTCCTCTCAAATCTAAGTTATCGCTAATCCAATCTGTCTTAAGTAGAATTCCACCATCAAATTTACTGATGGATGAGATTGAATATTGTGTTCTTTATAGATAATGCCAAATCTGGAAATTTGTTGAAATGGGTGGATATGTAAAAATAATTATGATTTTATTTTTTATGAATTTCTGTGAAATATCTAGTGTTAATCTATTACAAAAATATTTAGTTTAGATTTATAAATGTTATTTAGGTTTATAATAAGCCACAGATTGATGATAATGCTTTATGCTTTTCACTTATTCATTTCTTGTATTATATTGATGATTTTTCAGTTACACATATTTCAATTGATTTCAAGAATATCTTTAATATCATACCTACTCATGTATGTCATTTTGAGATCTCTAAATAATAGTTAGTTATAATCTGTTGTTTCTTGAATCAAATTTTGTAAATGCCAAGGTTTTAGTATCCTCCTGAGTGTTTTTTAGATTTTCAACTAGAAATGGTCGTTGGGTTCATGTTTCATGAAAACGAGCCATGGGGGTTTGCCGGATTTGATTGTAATCGGTTTGAAGTTAGGTTTGGGTTATTCCTTATCCATATTTGTCATCAGTGTTTTTGATTATATGTGTGAGCTGAACCAACCCTTTGGTGAAGATAGCCATTACCACAGAGTTATCCTCTCAACTCCACCACCGAAGTTACAGATGGATTTGGTTGTCGTGTTTTTAGATATGGATAGATTTGTAAAAAAAAAATTACGGCAGGCATTGAAATACCACATCTGGAAATTTGTTGAAATGGGTATTGATCTGTAAGAAAATATGATTTTTTATTTACGAATTTCTGGAAATATCTACTGTTGTTACAAATATCTACTTTAGATTTATAAATGTTGTTGGGCTTTGATGATAGTAATGGCAATTGAATTCTTTTAAAGAAATCCCGATTATAGTAAGCCATAGTTATGATAATGCTTGTCTCTTATTCGGCGGTGTTGTTGGGCTTTAAAGAAATCCCGATTATAGTACACCAAGCCCTAGGGTTTCGTCAAAAGTTGTGTGAGAGTAAGAGGAGTGAGACTACAGTGTGAGTGAGTGAATGCGGCGGTGTTGAGGAAAGAACCTGCTACCGGAGTTTTGAGCCGATTAGAAGTTGCCGCTACCAGAATCAGATGGATCGGAGTTTTGGTATGATGTTTGGAGATCAAAGTCAGAGAAGAGAGAGTGAGAGACACAGATCTTTAATTTATAACAATGTCATAATGACTTCTTCTCTCAGAACTAAGTTGTGTCCCAACAAGATCAAACAATTTATTTGCGCACCATGAAGGATGGATATGGAGGGTCACATGTTTTTAACTAGATATTCAGCGCCACAAAAACTTGGTATCAGAGAGACCAGGGACAACTGCGAACAAAATGGGTAGATCTGTAAAAAAAATAGTGATTTTTTTTTGTGCTTATGGAAACTCCGATTAGAATAAGCCAAAGTGATTGATGATGATGCTTGTTTCTTAATCATAAAGCAAACTTTGTATTGCTGAAGATTAAGTTTGAATCATAATAACATGGGCATTTCTTGTATTTTGTTTAGTTTTATTTTGGTTATACTGATTTTTCAATTACATGCTTCAATTATCATAGTATGAACCCAGGAAGCCAAGTAACAACACTTCTTCTAGCAAATGAACCACTAAGTACACCAGTTTCAAATGTTGCATAAACAATGCTAGTTCAATTCTAAACCATCCCATGATACTTTGCAACAGTTGAAATGAGTCAATTCCTCAAATTAAACAAATTACATAATAGATGTCAAAACAGAATTGAGATTGAGCTCTGACTGAGTATTGGGGTCATTTTTCTTGTATTGATGTTTCTGTTAAGGTCGGGCAATCGGACTTCTTCTAGCTATCGAACTAACCTCTGGTCTTTGGTGCCCATGTGCTCAGAGAAAGAATTAATGAGAATGATTTTTGCTCTAAACATAAACATATCACAATAAGCCAGTGATGGAATTTCAGCTGCTGCTATTCTTATATTGATCATTTCAATATTGCTGCATGCTACTGTGCATATTCGTTTATTGTGCATACTCGGCTTTGTAAATCGTTTTGTGTTGGATACCTTGAGTTTCATCCTCATCTACACCATAGTCCAGTCTCACTATTATACACGTTGGGCTCCAGGCAGCATTGGGATTACCCCAAGGGCACTTTAGTAAATTATCCCATTCTTGTTATAAAATCAACCAAGCCCTAGGGTTTCGTCGGTAGTGTTGTATGGAGAGTAAGAGGAGAGAGACTATCAGTGAGTGTGAGTAAGTGAAGGAGGCCAGTGTTGAGGGAAGAACCAGGTTATCGGAGTTACTGCCGATTAGAAGTTGGCAGTTGCCGTTACCAAAATCATATGGACCAGAGTTTTGATATGATGTGTGGAAGCTTTTGGCATAGCTTGGAGATCAAAGTCAGAGAAGAGAAACAAGATCTTTGAAATGTTATAATGACTTATCCTCTCAAAACTAAGTTGTATCCCATGAAGATCTTGGAGGTGAGTTTAGCACCATACAAACTCCATCACGGAAGTTATGGATGGATGGATATGGAGAGCACGTGTTTTTTACTACATATTATGGATGGATGGATATGGAGAGCACGTGTTTTTTACTACATATTCATCCCATTAAAGAGATCAGGGACATGTACAACTCGAAACGAAATCGGTAGATCTGTAAAAATAAATTGTGGTTTTTTTGGTGTTTGATGGAAACTCCGATTAGAATAAGCCAAAGTGATTGATGATAATGCTTGTCACTTTTAAAGAAGACTTTATATTGCTACAGATTAGTTTTGAATCATAATAATAAAATTGTCATAATGACTTATCCTCTCAAATCTAAATTGTTACACTCCAGTTCCAGCACGGTAATCTGTCCAATGCAACCATTAGAATTTCACCACCCTAGTTACAAATGGATATGCTAGAATACTGTTTTCTAGATGTGGATTGTTACTGAAAATAAAATAAAGCGGGTCAAAGGCTCTTAAATAATTTTATTTGTTGAAATTGGTAGATCTATAAAAGAAAAAAATGTTTTTATGTTACTCTTTTACCAATGTTTATTTTAGATTTATGAATGTTGTTATAGTAATGTAAATGACAACTGAATTTTCACGTTCTGAAGCTTGTAAAGATATAGATTCTCGAGTAACTTTAAGCCTGCCAACTCTTCAAATAGATCTATTATTAGAGATTCAATTGCATTCACCTTTGAAATCTTTGCATGTATTCAAATCTGGATCAAAACAATGTCATCCTCTCATAGAAAAGCCCCATTTCAACAACAAACATTCTCTTTAAAACCCTTGCTTTTTGAACCTGTAATTCTTTGGATCAACCATTTTTTTAGGTCGGTGGATCGATTGGCAGGTACTGCTTACGAGTGTATAAGTCTTGATGGAAATGAGCATTAATGGTGGTTCTGTACCACTTAAAACCATCACATTTGTTTGTGTCGATTTTTCCATATATATTTTTTTAATCTCGCAATTGTCTTTTCCTTTTTGTAGTAGTTGCAAGTGTGATAGTAAAAAATGTATTTACTTATGCCGGTAATATTAACTTAGTTTGCCATCCACTCCGGTTACCATATTACAAAGTGATGTGTTTGTGGTTGTTAAGACAAGTGTTTTAAATAACAGAATTGAGAATGGCTCATATGATATGAAAACGCCCGGTGGTTTGGAATGGTTTGTTGAATCGAGTTGCTCATGTAATCGGGGCGTGTGGAGGCCTCACCAGAATTATGATTATGAAAGATACAATTTGGACTACAGGTATAGTAGCTTTGACGGGCCTTTTCTAGCTATTGAGCAAACCTCTGCTAAAGTGTGCAGTTCAGATCCTAATCGGAGTTTCTAGATCTTCTTTGTCTAGCTTTTCCATGTTCTGGTTTCTTTTTCATATTTGCCGAACCTAAAATCGTAACACCGTTCTGGGTTAATACCTATAATAACCTACGTTCCGTCCTCATATGTATGTGTTGATGGTGTTTTAAACAAAGGGTGAAATCGTAAAACCCCGAATAACCTAATGTCACCAATGACACATTTATTAAAACATTTAATGCATGTAGTCAGTAATTAATAGGGGGGTATTTTTTCAAATTAGGGTTACAACTAACAAAACCCTAATTCCCCTCCGTGCCAATGGCAAATCATGCCAGCCACACCTAGCCCAAGCTAGCCGCACCTCTATGCCAATGGCAAATCATGCCGACCATACCAAACGCGCCAAGCATGCCAACCCTGATAGCCGCACCTCTATGCCAATGGCAAATCATGCCAGGCATACCAAAACGCGCCGAAGCATGCCAACCATGCTAGCCGCACCTCCGTGCCAATGGCAAATCATGCCAGCCACACCTAGCCCAAGCTCGCCGCGCCATGCCAAATGCACTCTGCCTTGGCCCTAGCTACGCTAATTATACCACGCCAAGCCAAACACACTTACCTTGGCCCTAGCCGCACCTCCGTGCCAATGGAAAATCATGCCATCCACGCCTAGCCCAAGCTGGCTGCACCTCTGTGCCGATAGCAAATCATGCCAACCACACCAAACGCGCCAAAGCATGCCAACCATTTTAGCAGCACCTCCGTGGCAATGGCAAATCATGCCAGCCACGCCTAGCCCAAGCTAGCCGCGCCACGCCAAACGCACCCCGCCTTGGCCCTAGCTATGCTGGTCACACCAAACGCACCAAAGCATGCCAACCATGCTAGCCGCACCTCCGTGCCAATGGCAAATCATGCCATCCACACCTAGCCCAAGCTAGCCGCGCCATGCCAAACGCACCCCGCCTTGGCCCTAGCTATGCTAGTCTCGCCACGCCAAGCCAAACACCCTTACCTTGGCCCTAGTCGCGCCATGCCAAAGTAGCGCCCGCACCTAGGCTTGCAAACCATGCAACCTAGGCCAAATTGGCCACGCATGCCATTGGCACATGCCAACACGCTCGCTGGTAGCTTTTTCTATCAAGGCGCAACCCAAATTGGCCACGCATGCCATTGGCACATGCCAACACGCTCGCTGGTAGCTTTTTCTACCAAGGCGCGACCCAAATTGGCCACGCATGCCATTGGCACATGCCAACACGCTCGCTGGTAGCTTTTTCTACCAAGGCGCGACCCAAATTGGCCACGCATGCCATTGGCACATGCCAACACGCCGCAGGGTAGCCCTTTTCTCTACCAAGGCGCGACCCAAATTGGCCACGCATGCCATTGGCACATGGCAACACGCCGCCGGTAGCCCTTTTCTACCAAGGCGCGACCCAAATTGGCCACGCATTCCATTGGCACATGCCAACACGCTCGCTGGTAGCTTTTCTCACCAGGGCATGGCCCTAATGGCCGAGCATGCCATTGGCACATGCCAACACGCATCACTGGTAGCTTTCTTACCAAACCATGGCCCTAATGGCCGAGCATGCCATTGGCACATGCCAACATGCTCGCTGGTAGCTTTTTCTACCAAGGCGCGACCCAAATTGGCCACGCATGCCATTGGCACATGCCAACACGCTCCGGTAGCTTTTTCTACCAAGGCGACCCAAATTGGCCACGCATGCCATTGGCACATGCCAACACGCTCGCTGGTAGCCCTTTTCTACCAAGGCGCGACCCAAATTGGCCACGCATGCCATTGGCACATGGCAACACGCTCGCTGGTAGCCCTTTTCTACCAAGGCGCGACCCAAATTGGCCACGCATTCCATTGGCACATGCCAACACGCTCGCTGGTAGCTTTTCTCACCAGGGCATGGCCCTAATGGCCGAGCATGCCATTGGCACATGCCAACACGCATCACTGGTAGCTTTCTTACCAAACCATGGCCCTAATGGCCGAGCATGCCATTGGCACATGCCAACATGCTCGCTGGTAGCTTTTTCTACCAAGGCGCGACCCAAATTGGCCACGCATCCCATTGGCACATGCCAACACGCTCGCTGGTAGCTTTTTCTACCAAGGCGCGACCCAAATAGGCCACGCATGCCATTGGCACATGCCAACACGCTCGTTGGTAGCTTTTTTCTACCAAGGCACGACAAATTGGCCACGCACGCCATTGGCACATGCCAACACGCTCGCTGGTAGCTTTTTCTACCAAGGCGCGACCTAAATTGGCCATGCATGCCATTGGCACATGCCAACACGCTCGCTGGTAGCTTTTTCTACCAAGGCGCGACTCAAATTGGCCACGCATGCCATTGGCACATGCCAACACGCTCGTTGGTAGCCCTTTTCTACCAAGGCATGACCCAAATTGGCCACGCATGCCATTGGCACATGCCAACACGCTCGCTGGTAGCTTTTCTCACCAGGGCATGGCCCTAATGGCCGAGCATGCCATTGGCACATGCCAACACGCATCACTGGTAGTTTTCTTACCAAACCGTGGCCCTAATGGCCAAGCATGCCATTGGCACATGCCAACATGCTCGCTGGTAGCTTTTCTCGCCAAGGCATGGCCCTAATGGCCGAGCATGCCATTGGCACGTGCCAACACGCATCACTGGTAGCTTTCTCACGAGGCCGTGATCCAAATTAGCCACGCATGCCATTGGCACATGCCACACTGGTGGCCTAACACTCAATATACAACCTACCACCAAGGCATATCCACACATGCCATTGACACATGCCACACACGCCACTAGCAGCTCTGGCATTGTCACTTGCGCTCGAGATGCAACCCGCAACAAAGGCATTCCGCACATGCCATTGGCACATGCCACACGCGCCCCTAGCAGCGCCACTTGCACTCAAGGTGCAACCAACACTCGAGATATCAACACAAACTGGGGGATGCTTTCTAGGGTTTTGGTTTGGCGGTCACGGCTTGCGTATTACACTACGCTCACATTAAGAAAGCGTGAAAAGGAATAAAGCGGTCAAATAAATGAGGAAATAATGGTGAAAACATTTTCACCCATAAACACCATGCGGTTACCACCTCCTCCCATTATTTCACCCTTTACTCTCTTCCTTCATGAGGCCAAGGTACGTTTCAATCTTGACTTGTATAAATAGGTCTTACCTATTTCCACCAGACAACAAGTCTCGGTCAGGAGAAAATACTACACTCTCAGAAAAGGCAACTTTGCAAGCTCTCCAAAAAGCTTTCATCTCTTGCAAGCTTCCGAAGCTTTCACTTTCTGATACAAGTCGAGACACTACTCTCCCGGAATTATTCTAGTCTCAACACCTTTCTTTGCTTCCCTCCCCAAATCAACCCTTCTCCTCCACTTTGTGACCGAAGCAAATCTGGAACGACCATTTCTTGGTTTAGTCCGGACTTGTAAAGATTGATCTCTCGAATCTATAAAGTGCTCACGTGCAGCACATTTATTTAGGGTTTGAACCAGTTTCTCACTCACCTACCGAATTTACCGAAATCGGCAGAAACTATTTTTACCCATAAACAGTATGGTAATCTATACACATCAGTCTACGCTATACAAATTGTAATAACCGCAGCGTTGGGATTAGTGTTAGGTTATTATAGTAAATCACCCAATTCTCTTCGTATAAATCAGCAAAGCCTTAGTAGGGTTTGGTAGAAGTTTAATACAAAGTAAGAGTAGAGACTATTCGGCTGGTATTCGTATATTGATCGTGTCAATAGTGCTGTACTGCTTTCCCCTCCTTTGCTTGATCAAATTTGCTAAATCTTCAACCAAGAAGATGCATATTCGGTTATGTGCACTAAAATACAAGCAGTATTTAACAACTTTAAAATGACAAAGTAGTCATCAATTTTACTCTGTGCTAACATTCCAACAGTAGAAATTGTTATAACTGGGCCTGCACACTGGGCGAATTAGTCCAAGGGTGTTTTAGTAAATCCCCCCAATTCTTCATATAAAATCCACCAAGCCTTAATTAGGGTTTGGTAGAAGTTGTTCACACAGAGTAAGAGTGAGACAGGCGGCATTGTGGGAAAAACTATTAACCGGAGTTCTCAGCCGATTAGAAGTTTGCAGTTTCAAGATCAGATGATGGGTTATGATGAAAGTAGTTTTGGTATGGTGTGGGAACCTTTTCACATAGCTTGGAGATCAAACAGAGAAACAAATCTTTGAAAATTAATGTCACAATGACTTTTCCTCTCCAAATTAAGTTGCATCACCTCTAGATTTCACAGGTGAGTGGTGAGGCTTCTTTAAAAACTGCACAACAGTGGTTGTGTCTCCTCCGGATCTCACAGGGTGAAATCTCCAACTTACGAGATGGGTTTTGTGGGCACATCTTTTCACTGGATATTCAAGACCGCAAATACTAAGTTGATGGCCATTGAAATGCCACAACTAGAAATCAGGAAATGGATAGATCTCAGTAGAAAAGAGTTAAGGTTTTTATATGTATCAATTTTTGGACAATATCTTCTACTCTTAGTCTCTTACAAATAATATTTAGTTCAGATTTAAAAATGTTGTTGTGTTTCAGATCGTTTCTTTTTTACGCTTTTGGTTTTTGATCATTTCTTTCTTGCACTCAGTTTGATATATATTGATTATAGTGATGATTTTTCAATTACATCTTCAATTATATCATCTGAGGTCTATATATTCAATTATATCATCTGAGGTCTATATAATGTGTAGAAGAAGTAGTTCAATTGTTTTCTTTAGGTACAATTTGTAAAGCAATCGTGTTTGATTTCATTGTCTTAGGCTGCAATATTGACATTCATGTTTTGGGTTTTTTGTGCACAGCAAAAATTGGATATCCTTAGTGGAAAGTTGGAGAATGGTGTACTGACCTTACTACTGCTGATCCGCGGAAATATTCAGATGTTATGAGTTTTTCAATGTATCCAATTGGATTTGATTGGAGCATTTCAGGGTTTTTTCATATCTGATTTAGGTAATGTACGTGTAACTTAAACTTTCTCTTATCTGAACATAGAAAGATCGTAGAGAAAGTTTCCTTTGCGGACATTATTTACTGTTACAAATGTGTAGTTTAGTTTTACTTCATCTAGAAATGCTGTTAGTTTTTGATGATAATTACATTGTATACATATTTCGGTGCTTGATAGAAATTTTAATCAAAATACAGTAAGGAAGTTGATGACAATGCTTGTGAATTAGCTATAAAGAATACGTGTTTACTTTGTTGAGGATACCGTTTAATGTTGTAGGTCATCTATATCTCAAAGCTTGGATCCATATCTCCCTGCATTTGGTATTTGAATCGGTTACCTCCCAAGTCAGGCAGTGTTATGTTCTTATCTTAATTTGTAAACTGGTTCATATCAGTTGCTGTAGGTATTAAAAAAGTATTGTAAGGCTAGTCTTTAACACGTCATTTCTTACTTGGAAAGTGGCATTGACAGCAATCAACCCTTGCTGTAGGTATTAAGCGAGGTATGTTTTTTGTCAGTTCTTGTTATTCTTGGCTTATGCATGATTTGGGTCGAATTGCTCCAACCAAATTTCCTTCCGACTATATATGGAACAAAACAATCCCTCCCAAAATTAGTTTCCTAGTTTGGGCAGCAGCTAATAGAGTGGTACCAACTTTATCCATGTTGTCAAGAAGAGGTATGGTAATGGTGAATGTGAGTCCTTTTTGCGAGAACGGTGAGGAGTCAGTGGAACACCTGTTTCTCCATTGTCCTTTCATTTTGCGGATTTGGGATCACTTTTTACATCAGCTGGCCATTGTTTGGACTCACCCGACGTCCTTTCTCGAGTTCATATGGAAATGGAAATTGAAGGTATCTATAGTCATAATGTGCACACTGCAATAGCCATTTGCATAGGAGTATTAGATTGCAATGTGGTTTTAAGTTGCAATAATTACGTACGAGTATCAGATTGCAATGATTAAATAGGAGAAGATGATAAACTCACGGAAGCTTAGCCCTAGTCTAGAGATATCTAGCTAGGCTCTTCTCATTTTCCTAGACACCAAGATAAAAGACAGAGTTTAGTTGGTCGGTTGTGTATACTCTAGAGTTTTCTATTGCTCTAGGTCATTCGGTAATGGTCTAGAAAATTCTTTTCTACACTCATTTTAGCTTCGTCCTTGAGTTCAGTTTATCTAACAATAACTTGACAGGTCTTGGATATCATTGTGAATCTTTGTTGATATATTAGATCTAGAATTCCAACAGACTAAGTGGTAGTATCCCAAACAATTCTAGAACGCATTTTCTCGGTTCTCTCGGACAAGTAGATAACTCGGAAAGTATTGATGAGTGACTGGCACTGTCCAATAACAAGTTGATCGGGAAAAGAAACTCCGATTATAGCAAGCCAAAGTGATGATAATGCTTGTGGCTTATTCGTAACCAAGAGCTGCATATCGCTTTTGAATCATAATAACATCATTTCTTGTATTTATGGTTTCATTTTGATCAAACAAAATGAAATACAGATCAGTTTGACTCGAAATTGTATTTCTTGCATTTTAATAATCATCCGAGGACTAAGACTTCTGAAATATAGATGTAACCATCTAAGGAAAAATGATAACTAAAAAGATATAAAAAACTACAAATACAACGCAACTTTGAGCAATGTTCTTGACTCTCAACCATCAAACGAACCCCATGTGTGTTAAGTGTACATAAAAATGTTGAATAGATTCTAGAGACCCCTCCTTATTAAGTCATCAAAACTTTTTTGAAAAAGGAAAGATTAAGGTAAATATGAAAGAGTTCCAAGATAGCACCCTCTAAAGGAATATAAATAGAGGCGAATATGGAGTTTACAAAGACCTACTCCTTAAACAATCTCACCCAATCGAAAACAAAATCATCAAACTTGATGTTCTTAAAAGAATCGACATTGACAGCCCAACTAAGCAACAACAACTTGATATCCAAAATAAGAGAATTCAAAGTTTTTCTTCTTTATTTCTTCTCTATTAATAGAATATAATAGAATTCCTTTGCCGTTTAGACATAGTTTGGGTAAATAGATCTTGTTCTCCATGCGCCTATTAGGAGCAATTGCTTTGAGATACGGGAGGTATAGCTAATGAACAACATATACTTCCCCAAACTTTTAACTTTAACCCAACGCATCTCCAACAAATCCAATCTAAAAACTCCGACCAACATACCAAGATGTCCCAATTTCACTAATAGAAGTTCACCCCCACACTCCACCAAGAAACTTGGATATACAACACTAAATTGTTCACGAGGTTTCTCGAGCACTTTCCAGACTATTGTTCTCTATGTTAAAAATTGCCAAAGATCCATTATAATCAACCATGTGTAAAATCTCATTGTAGAAAACTGGGGTGTTATGCAATGGCGTATACCTTTGGATATTGGCATTGTCGAAACAACAAGTAGTCCAAAACGCTTCTCCCCTTCTGATGAAGCACATTGAAAACTTTTCAGACAGTTGTTCAATCCCAAAAACTATGCGATGCGACAAAGTCGGCAAAGAAGAAAACGAAATGCTAGAAAAGTGATGTTCATCACTTGGCAAGTCAGGAAGTTCGATGATCTCTCGTAAAAGGTTTGTAAAAGAATAACTCATCAGCTTCCTCTATAGTCGATAGTAATAGCCATCCATCTTTTTGAAATCGGATAATGGCACCCTCTATTTCGAGAGGGTTTACCGGTACTTCTCATTATTATGCATTGGGTTTAAGAAATTGTAGATAGTTCTATTGTTATTTCTAGTGAAAAGCAGCCATGGAGATAATATTGTGCATCTAGTAGTAGAAGAAGATCTAATACTTTCCTTAGGCAGTAATGCTCGATTTGCTTACCACGCTGAGGGAAATGTAAATAATCCAAACGGTGAAGATAAGTTGCTATTGTCTGCACCATGTCTTCATTAAGGATTTCCCATTCAGTTGCTTCTTCTTCAATGTGTTTTCCCAGTGAAGCTCATTCCCAGTTTCATGATTAGTAATCATACTTTTTTTTTCCTTCCAATGCCTTGATGAAGTAACTTGATTGTACATCCTTAAGAAAAACGTCATCCTTTTTCCTTTGTGGATTGGTCACCATGATCCAATCCGGCGGAAACCATGGTGTTGGTAGCTTTAGACAGGGCGAAATTTCCAGGATGTGTATAATACAGACAACCCCTTGCAAGCCCGACCGCAGCTGCAGAGCAACAAGCTTTAGTGTTGTCGCCAATAAATAGAACATCATCACCAAAACTCTTCACTTCCTTCCACTTCATTGCAGAAAAATCCAATCGAAACACGAGTATTTGGAGTACTACCTTTGAAATCCTCTGTTGTTGTAAAACATGGTTATCCAGAAAAGTTCATCATAGGACTCCACGAAAGTCGGCCTGAAACTAGTAGTATACCATCCTCCTACCAACGGAAACGCTATGCCTTTAGCCACCTCAAACGGCTTAAAAGTAAGCTTTATAATGCCACCACCATCGTCATCTTCCACCTTTTTTTTCTCAATCTCCAAATGTTGATCATGTAAACACATAACATACAACTTATCTTTCAAACAGCAAAGCGATACAAACTCATCCCTGGGCATGATATCTTGAGATAAATTCTTTGATCTCCATTCTTTATCACCAGGGCGACAATACACGAACACGTGATCATGTTTTTTCTTATTAGAGGCATAGAAGAACAAAGCAATTGAATCGGCATTATCAGGAGGTGATGACAATAGACAATCAAAGTAAGTATATCTTCGGGAAGTACGAGGCCAGCGTTGTAAGGACGGTAACTGAACATTCTCCAAAGTAGATGGATTCCAAAGAAAACAATCACCAAAATTATAAGTAGGGGAGTAATCATAGTGCTCATCATGACATAGGATTAGTAACCAACCTCCATGACAAGGTTTCTGCCCAATCATTGTTCCACTCAATTCGGGTATAGATTTTCTACATGTTCTATTATTGGGTTCGCAGATATTAAATAAAGCTTGATTTTTCATACCTTTTCCATATGGGAAGACTAGCCATGGTGCTGCCTTTGCTAGTAGTGGGATTCTTCTTCTCTCAACTGATCCAGCTGCTACGGTGCCTACTTTTGCACTTTCTTCACCCATGAAATAGAGTGATCCAGAGAGCCTTACACAGTATTAATTCCAATCACAGGTTACAAGGAAGAGGATGCAACTTTGAAACTGAGATCGAGAAGTGAGTAACAGGTATCACAAACGATGAATTTAAACCAAAGTTTGTAATAACTTTACTAAGAAATTGTTGATGAATTTCCAAAACAAAGGAGCTGTCTTTCTTTTAGAATATGTGACCAAGAGAATTCTTAAACAAAGAGCTGCCTTTTGATTTTTTCTTTATTTTCCTAAAACCAGAGTTATAGAAGAGAATTGTTGATTACACCCCACAATTGTCCATTGGGTGTTGATTCTACGGCTGCCTAGTGTAATGCCCCTTGCTAGGGCTCTCGGTTCACTGCAGGTACCTAGTGATGCTGCAGGTAACTTAGTTTTCTTATTTATTTTTTGAGAAATTTGTTTTCCTTGAGTTAGGTTGTGATCCCTTGGACAGGCCTTATGTATTTTTCAATATTATTAATTTTTCCACTGAAAAAAGTACTAGATATAATTTTATTTTTTTCTCTCTATTCCTACCTCTCTCCACTCTAGGAGATTTTTAGGGTTTCAAAACTTCAAGCGGCATTTCTCTTTCAGTACTCAGATCTGTTCAATTTTTGGCGGATCTGAGCAGGTTTACCTTCAATATTTACTTCTTTCATAGGTTTAGTGTAGATTAAGTTTTATTTTAGGTTTACATCCATGTTTATCATGTTTTGCACTTAGTTTACAATAAGTTTTTCAGCCCTTTAATGGTACTTCTTGTCTGCACTTCAATGGGATTTCTATTTTTGCTTATAGAGCAACTTTTCGTGTTGTAATGGTGAATCTTGGTTAGGTTGTTTGAGAGTTTTGTTCACTGGTGCTAATAACTCCTCTGATGTAGGAGTAAATCTTTCTCAAGAAGATAAAATCCAACAAAATGGTTGGCTTTCATGTAGAAAACCATTCCTTTTCCGATTAATTTTGTTCTTTATTCATACATGTATTTGTTTTACACCAGTTTTCATTCTCTTTCTCTTGTTGGATCTCTTGGTCTTGTAATCTTATTGTATGTCTTTGTTTGGATGCCCATTGATATTTATGTAACCTTCTTGGTTTGCCATTAATGAAATTGAGTTCTCTTTTATACAAAAAAAAAAAAATATTATTAATTTTGCACATAAAAATTAAAGTGTTATTAGTTTTGAGTTAGTAATAACTAATCTAAAGACTTAAAGGCCTAGACAAATAAAGCTTCCACGTTGAACGGTGAGGAAACTCTCATTTTCTATTGGCCGAAACAAAGGAGCTGTCTTTCTTTTAGAATATGTTACCAAGAGAATTCTTAAACAAAGAGCTGCCTTTTGATTTTTTCTGTTATTTTCCGGAAACCAGAGTTATAGAAGAGAATTGTTGATTACACCCCACAATTGTCCATTGGGTGTTGATTCTACAGCTGCCTAGTGTAATGCCCCTTGCTAGGGCTCTCGGTTCGCTGCAGGTACCTAGTGACGCTGCTTTCCAAAATGGTACCGTATTATATCAAAACAAGAGTATAAAGCACATTTTGGCTAAGTTAGCCTATGTGAGTGGTGGTCCAGATTTATCCTTGGAAAAGATAAATCCACGGCTGTGAGTTGATCTCACCGTATATGGGTAGTCGAATCATTTTTTTCTCTTCGTTCTCTTTTCAATGTCAGAAAAAGTCCCTCTACGCCTCTGTTTCAAGTAATTTCTTTTCGCTTTCCATTTCCTCATAAAAATACCCAGCGATTGGTAGAAACCACCTTTCACAAAGACCATAAGCAAGTTTCAATACTGTCGATTACCTTTGGTTAATTACCATTAATGGTATTTCTGCATTTTGACCAATTTGTATGGTAGTCGATCTTTTCGCCATCTTATTTATTTTTAATTTTGTGAAATTTGTTTGGTTTGTAATTGTGGGTTTGATTTGGTTTGTGATTTTTAGGTGTGGAGGCAGCGGATTGATAATATAGTTGATGTGTTACAAGTATTTGGGTTTACCTAGAAAACTAAGAATCACTATGCACAGATTGGGTTTGCTGGAATTCATCCCAATAGTTAAATCGACGGCTCTCATGACCAGTTCCAAATTCATCCGGTCGTCCAGATTCATCAGTGTTCTCGACCTCAATGCTTCATCTTCAATGCAAACAAAATCTCACAGATTTCGTTCTTTCTTCTGAGAAAGCATACCTTCGATATCATCCTTACTAGCACCTTCGAAAACCTTACAGTCTTCCAAATTGTTCGGCGCATATCAGGAGCTACCATAGGTGGTCTAAGATGCCTGTTGATGGTCGTAAATCTGTTGCTGCTCTGCTTAATTAGGTAATACTACTAATAGAGTCTTGAATTCTGGTGGTTTAGGTGGATGACGGTTTGCATACATATATGAACTAGGGATTTGATTTTGCTGGATTGAAAACGCTCAGCGGATTTCTCTTACTGGAAGGTTTTGAAATTTGGACCGGAGAAGGTCTATGTATTATACTGAGTGCATTCGCTACAATAAAAATTGTTTTCCTCGAATGCTACTAAGTAAAAGTGTTAAGACCCATGTTTCAAACTTTATTTTTGCTGATTAGAATATGGATTTCTATAGGTTAAATGTGTATTGTAACACCTTCCCAAACAAATGTATATTTTAACATCTTACAATTAAGCAGGTATTTCACTTTTTCTTTATGAGGTTTTATGTGTGACTCTTTCCCAAACCCGAAAAATCTTTTTATTTATGCTCTTGCTTTATTTTTATTTTATTTTTTTGATGAGAAGAGAAATTGTATTAGAAAAGGAGGATTTACACAGTCTACCAATGGTAGACTAGAAAGAACAAGAGAAACTTCAAGGAAATTACAAGCAAACAGATTCCCAGTTGTGCACTGAATATGAGAAGTTAATATGCACTCTCTTCCCATAGGCATTTTCCCAAGACAGAACTAACGTTTTTGCATCATCAACTAGTTCCCTGTCAGTCTTAAAATTATACTTATCTTCAAACGTTTTGCAGTTCCGCTCTCTCAGTACCCAAATTATCGCTGGAGGTATTAAATCCCAAACTACTTTTGCGAAGGTGACAGCAGTGTATTACACGGCCAAGCATGAGCCAAAGACAAAATTGTTTCTGAAAGCGAGAAGGTGACAGTCTTAAGATTTTGATTCGGTTTCGACCGGAGAATTTGGTTCAGTTCAATGAATTTTTATATGGGTTTTCTTATTTGTCGCCGTTTTGCTAAATGCAATAATCAGGACTGTTCCTGCTCCATGGATGGCTAGGTGAATGCTCCCACTAAAGACTACAACATTCCGCGAGGAAAGAGCAAGCAAATTTTTAAATCTATTTAGGCGGTTACAAATCTTCTATTCGCATTCAGTTCTGGAATGCTCCTAGAGATACAGGTAAGCTAAATTTAAATATGATATAGTATCCCCAAAAAAACATGTTTTTGAAAGTTGCAGCATGCATTGAACATGATCCATGGAGTTGTTTCAAAATGATGGAAATATCAGTTCGTTTTCACTGAGATGATAATCAACCTTAGTATTTTATATCAAAAGGGTGGATCACCAGTTTCTGTTAGGATTTAGTAATGTTACGTAGTTGTTAGTAATCAGTAATGCTATGTGGATTTGCTTATTGCGAACAGGTATGAAGATATTTCTCGACTGTACTTCAAAGCATTTCAAGCTTCGCATTCTAAATCATTTTTTCTACGTGAATCAATGGAGTTATGATTCTGAAACTTGACTGTTAAATTTTGATTATACTGATCAAGGGGCTATGTGTTGAAGAATTTAACTGGGAAATGGAGTTCAATTCGATGCTGTTACATGTACACTTATGCTTACATTTATTCAGAGCAGAAGAACTTTAACTGATGGTCGGTTGTGTAGACTCTAGAGTTTTCTATTGCTCTAGGTCATTCGGTAATGGTCTAGAAAATTCTATTCTACACTCATTTTAGCTTAGTCCTTGAGTTCAGTTTATCTAACAGTAACTTGACAGGTCCTGGATATCATTGTGAATCTTTGTTGATATATACTAGATCTAGAATTCCAACAGACTAAGTGGCAGTATCCCAAACAATTCTAGGAACGCACTTTCTGGTTCTCTCCCACAAGTAGATAACTCGGAAAGTATGGATGAGTGAGTGGCACTGTCCAATAACAAGTTGATCGGGAAAATACCATAAGTTGATGTTTGCGCCTAAGGCTGTTCATAGTCATAGGGGACAGACAATACTTATAACTAATGAGTGGCCAGAGAACAATCCATAGAAAGCCAGACATGCATGCAAATAACATCAATCTGAATTAGTGTTAAGCTTTTCATACAATCTTGAAGGATACTAACATTTCACATACATAATCTTGAAAGATCTCAATAAATAAAGATTAGAACATACCAATTACAAAAATTAACTATTATTATTTTACAGAATCAATGTGGCAGATATTTAGCTTGAGAATATCATATGAGGCTGTTTCTAAAGAAGAACAAACACCGTTGGAAAAATAAGACATTATAATTTTTTGAGAGGAGAAATCATTATGCCCGGAAAGTTGTAGAGACCCCTCCTTATTAAGTCATGAAAACTAAGGATGCTATTCCGCAGCATTTTCTATTAACACGTAAAAAGCATCATTGTGTACATGATTAGAATGGTGCCATGTGATGATATTGGTCATAATGGTCAAAACATGAGAATTACCAAGACCGGTTGTGCTTCTAACACCAGCTAAATGAAAATCACCAACACCACCTGTTCAATTTGGTGACAAATTACATCAAAAAAATTGGTGGACAAAAGTGCAATAAAGTAATGGAAACAGTCATTTTCAGGTTTAAATAAATGAAATCCCTAGAAAAACATATTAAGCGTCCAACATTTACAGAACCAATAGGAAAAGTAAGTGAACCATAAGGCAGACAAAGAGGATATATAGCTGAAGATAACCATACAGACTCATCTTCAAAACGGCGTACCAGCACATAAGTATGTGCTGCGGCTCCCCGCGAGGAGAGATGGAATTGTAGCATGATATGTGTTCTGCCATTCATGTACATCCCACATATTGTAGTGTGGATAAAAGTGTCAGAATTGAATAAGGGCAAACATCATCACCAGTCTAAATGAGTTATAAGATAGGCGCATTGAAGTACAAGAAGCGACTTTGCAGTATTAACAAAAAGAAACTTACAACTCATGATCAAGATCATGTATATCATTGTTCCTTTACATATTTCGGTCCGGAAATGATCTTGGAGACGCTCTTTGGCATAAAAATATGACCCTAACCTTTGGATTTTTTAAAGGTGGATTTTTTAATATCGCAATCTTGCAATGGTCCTTTAGGGAATTCCTACTTTATTATATGTACAGTATCTAACCCGAATCGACAATGGAGAAGAGGTGCATTTACTTATGCCGGTAATATTACCGTTCTCTGTTAATATCTACGACAGTCTCACCATTAGAAATCGTAATAACCGGCCTGCACGCGGGGCGGCATCATTGGAACTAGTTAGAGGATATTTTACTAAATTACTCGATTCTTCTTATAAATGAACCAAGATTAGGGTTCGGTACAAATTGTTTACAATGTAAGAAGAGAGACCAGTAGAGTGAGTGAGTACGGCGGCGTTGAGGGAAAGACTATAACCAGATTTTTTTGCCGATTGAAGGTTTATGATGAAAGTAGTTTTGGTACGATGTTGGAAGCATTTCAGCTTGGAGATCAAAGACGACAGAAGAGGCACAGATCTTCCAAAATGTCACAATGAGTTTTCCTCTCAAATCTAAGTTATATGCGGTGGATTAAGTAGAATTCCGCCATCAAAGTTAGTGATGGATGAGCTTTTTGATAGATAATGCCAAATCTGGAAATTTGTTGAAACGGGTGGATCTGTAAAAATAATTATGATTTTATATTATGAATTTCTGGGCAATATCTACTGTTAATCTGTTACAAAAATATTTAGTTCAGATTTATAAATGTTAATTAGGTTTATAATAAGCCAAAGTGATTGAGATGATAATGCTTGTCACTTATTCATAATGCGAAGACTTGTATTGCTGCTGCAGATCAGTTTTGAATCATACTGACATCATTTCTTGAATTATATTGATGATTTTCCGTTACATGTTTTCACACCTACAGATCAGTTCAAGTATATCTTTAATCTCATACCTACACATGTCTATCAGCTTTCATAATGATTTATCCTCTCAAATCTAAGTCGTGAAGTTCTCCGATCTAGCAGGTGAGTTGAGCATCATAGGAACTCTAGCACCGGAGTGACAAACGGATAGATCTGTAATAAAATTACATAAACCATTGAAATGCTAGATACAGAGATTTTTTGAAATGGGTATATCTGAAATAAAATTATGATTTTATATTTATGAGTTTGTGCTCAATATTTACTGTTAGTCTGTTACAAATGTTTAGATTTGTAACTCCGATTAGAATAACCCAAAGTGACTGATGAAGACTTGTATTGCTGCTGCTGTAGGAATTTTTAGGAATTTCTGGGCAATATCTTCTGTTGTTGTCTGTTAGGAATTTTTAGTTATTATGTTTTCTGTTGGGAATTGAAATTCTGGTTATTATGTTTGCTTTGATTTCTTCTCAACAAAGTCCCAATCCTAACCAATACAGTAAAATGAGATACAATTAGAGTGAGATCTTTGTTCTTGGAACCTATGCACAAACAGTATTTAGATGGTTTATAGGTCATTTCCATTATGCCTCCCCCACATTATAAAGCTCGAAACCAATACAGCAAAATGAGATTTGCAGCCTTTAGGTCTAGGTTGATATCTATTGGTAGACTAGATAGATATTTCAGAGACGGCTCAAGAAACGACATTCCACAACTGGACAAGCTCATAGGCTCAACAATCAAAAGTTCTAGGAAAAAGCACAATAACATTAACTGATAGCTAGATTTTTATGATTAATGTCTACGGTGCGTGCCACAAATACATAAAAATGATGCACATCAAACTCTCAGGCATATCCACTTGCAGGATCTTGTTAAGTTAGTTACAGACATTTACTTATAAAATTTTTTAGACCATTAAGAAGTTAACCATAACACAATATCCCTGGAAGACCAATCACTGGTTTCTTCAACTCCTCCTCTTCGTGTTTTTCGAGCATATCTAGTCTTTTCTGCTCGGACATGACCACCACAGTTTCCTTCTCTTTGTCACTCTGCAAAATAAGGCACCACATCAACTGAATCAGCTGTAATCTTTAAGAGGTAACACCACTAGCCAGAAGATCATACATACCATATACATAATGTTAAGGAACAACGTAAATTTTGAATATGGATAGGAGGAAGGCTCCCCATCAATGAACTCCACAACACGTCGTTTCTGAGAATTGGGACCAAAGATAAGTCAGAAATGCGCATGCAATTCTATAATCCACAAACTTTAGCCATATAAGTTCATACCAGGGGGAATAACCTTTCGAGTGATTCATCATTAATAGGAACAATATTGTTGCCTTTGGTTGAAGAAGCAAGGAGCCTCAACTTGACACAACACACGCATGATAAAAGTATCACTCATACAAATTGTATCCTCAAATGTGCATCTACCAATCCCCTTTTCTTCTGCCTCCTGCCCAAGACTGATAACATAAGAAATGCAAAAAAAAAAAAAAAAAAAAAAAAGGATAATACTGATACATTTGACTTTTGCATGGAAAGAGCTCAGAAATTCCATGGATTCTAATATCATAAAAGCAAAAGAATGGCAACTTTGTGGTTCTATATTTTAGATACGCATCGAAAAACTATGTTAACACTCGAGACAAGATACGAAAGAGAGGATTTTGTATTAAACCTAGCACAAACCTCATTAATCATCCCCCAAATCCCACTTCGAGTCCGAATTGGTGCACCTTTTAATGCAAAGCAACATCAATATCTCCCCGTTCAAACCCTCGACAAGCGCAATCCTCTCGTTAAGGATTTTTTGAGGTTTTCCTTCCCGCCTTGTCCTTCATTATCTTTGAGTGGTGCTTAGGTTCAAGAACGACTGCCTTTGCTTTGCTATCCGAAACGTGTCCTGATTCAAAATGCAAAACTTTCCACAAACAATGAGCAAATCCAGAATAGTTGAGCAGCACCTTCACATCCCATACTTATATTAGAAGGGTGGCTTGTTACTAAAAAAAGCCATTCAAGTGACATGCTTGTGCATGCACCAAACTATCACAAATGGCAAATGCAATTGCAAAAAAAACTAAAACTACCATATGGAAGGGTAGAGACAGTACCACATTAAAAAAATTTAAGAATTTATTCTGATATTATCCCAGATTTCTGGGAAACGACGACAAGCGAACGAACTTAGCTATATGGTTGGTTCTTTAACTTAAAATAGTGAAATACTCTTTTTGGTTGCAATACAAATTAAACAAGTATAAAATTTTAGTGGAAAAACACCGGACCTTATTTCTCTGCACAACAACAATTTTGGTACGAGGAGGTGCGACAGGGCCCTGAAACATTGCAAGACAGTGCTCATCTTCGGGGTTGGACTCGAGATATTTATGCTGTACATTGTTGATTTCCCTAGCATAAATAGGTTTTGTCTGGTAACGTCTCCAACCAGCTGACACGGTGACTGGATCTCCCGACTTCAACAGTTTCATATGCCAGTTATGTCGCTTAAGTCTCGCCTGGAAGAAGAACATATATACATGATCAATAAGGCTGGCAAACAGATTTTAGCTAACAGGATCTTCCTATTTATTCATGTTGAAAACGCATAAATCTTTTCAAAACGCATACTTCAATTAAGAAAATGAAAAAGAAAAGGTATAGTAACAACTACGCATATAACCGACATCTTCCTCTTCAAGACTGATACCTCCAACAAGAATCGGATGACAGGGATCATTTTGAACCATCCTGAAGGGAACGCCACGAACCTCCAACCTTAGGTAGGTCCCCATTCTGAAACTCTCATTCTCCATGCGGGTTAGCTCAACAAAATCATTTCCCTTTTCCGTCTCAGACGATAAAGGGAAATGATCAGTTGTTCTTCTAACACCAGCTAAATGAAAATCACCAAAACCAGCAATGTGTACCTGTTCCGAAACACCTAAAGTCAATTTGGTGGATAAGAGTGCAAGTGAAGTTTGTGGTAGAAGAACTGAAAAAAAAAAAAATAAGTGGGCTCTTTAAGAGTCTTGTACATTACCTGAATTTCTCACCTATATAGGGCTAGATAGGGCTCACAGGAGAAGGAGATAGACGGGGTTTAGGTTTCTAGATTTTAACACATGAGAAGGAGATAGACGGGGTAGAGGGGAAACCCTCACCTATATAGGGCTCCATCCAGCCCAAGCCCATTCATTAATTATGAGTAATGGAAAAAATTCCCCGCAATTTAGGGATTCTTTATGTTGGAGTACAATACCGATTGTTGTATTCGACATGGATTTAACACGATAGTAACCATCATCCAAGGAAAAAGGATGAAATCTACAAACCATCAAACCCCAAATGTGTCAAAGTGTTAAAAACACTATTGCTTGGAGACATCTTTATCAACATCATCAAAAGTAAGGACGTCCCATTGCTTTCATGGCCGGAATACTCTACCAAGGGTCGTAGTGCAACATTTCCTATTAACACATACAAAGAAGCATCACTGGGCGCCCAAAATCCTGGCAAAAAAAGGATCAGACAATCTTTTCAAACCCAAAGATGTTGAGCCCCAACATGTCTGTTAGAACCGTTTTTTTGGGGACCATGTTTTTTTTGGGGACCATGGTTTTATTTTGGGTAAAGACATTAGAAGTAATTCTAGGTCACCCCATATCTAGTTAATTATTTAATACCTAATCTACCCTCTTAATTAATTTTAAGTTATGATTAGTGAAATGATTTAGTAAAAAACAATTAGGGAGATTAAATTAAAAGATGCGTTTATTATTAGTTGAGTAGAATTATTGTGAGAGTAGAGTTAGAGAAGATGAAGGAGAAAAACATGGAAAATAATTTTTTTTTTCCAATTCACCCCCTTTGAGTATTCAAGTGATGGATTTTATCTACCACAACCGGAGGAAGAGTATTTGGGTGAACATGTATGCTCCAAACTTAGATAATGTATGTTAAATTGGTAAAAGCTTCCCCAAAAATGTAAAATTTTGAACTAGATTTTGAACAGTTCGTTTACTTTATATGAAGAACAAGTAACCGAACTCATATGAAGGTGTAGTTCGGTTGCTTTGTGAGGATAAAAAAGTAACCGAACTCATCTGAAGGTGTAGTTCGGTTGCCTTGTGAGATGAACAAGTAACCGAACTTGTTTGAAGGTGTAGTTCGGTTGCTTGATACAAACACGCGCGGTTACCGAACTCCATATTAATGGAAGTTCTAACATGCGAGCGTTATGTTCGGTTGGTTCGCAACTAACCGAACTTTACGAACAAATAAATTTTAACTAAGTGTATAAGGTTCGGTTGGTTCGCAAACTGCATGCTTTTGTGATCCAACCGAACTAACTTTAATAAGTTCGGTTGTTTCGCAAACTTGAGATCAATTGTACAACCAACCGAACTTAACAAACAAAAATTTCTTATGTTTTTAACCCTAGAGTTCGGTTATATGGCAGTTTTAAAATTTTTGTGAAACAACCGAACAAAGTTGATAGAGTTCGGTTATAAGAGAAATAAAAATACTGAGAAAAACAGTAAGGTTCAGTTACATGGCAACTTTTTTTTCTTATGTTTTTAACCCTAGAGTTCGGTTACATGGGAGTTTTATACATTTATGCGAAACAACCGAACTCGTCAGTTCGGTAACATAGTTATAAAGCATATAGAACCGAACTGTTCTTAGTGTTCTTCAGTTCAGGGAGTTCGGTTAAGAACCTAGGGCAACTATAAAACACGTTCTAACCGAACTCAACACTGTAACCTCCGTTAAACCTCTCCACAACTTCCATTTTCAACTCATTTTGATGATTACTTCTCATTTTTTCAACCAAAAACAAATGACAAGTAATGGGTTTGTGAGAATATCTTTGTTAAAGATTTAAATTAAGTTATACGTATATAGAGGTGGTGGTGGTAATCGGTGGTTGGTGGTGTTGATAATCGGAGGTGGTGGTGGTGGTAATCGGCGGCGGTGGTGGGAGGAGGTGGTCGTGGTAATCGGAGGTGGTGGTGGTGGGCGATGGTGATGGGAGGAGGTGGTGGTGGTAATCGGAGGCGGTGGTGGTAGTAATCGGCGGTGATGGGCGGTGGTGGTGGGAGGAGGTGGTGATTATATATAGAGAGATGGTTATTAGGTTGGTTTTAAATTAAAGTAGGTTAAGGGTAGTTTAGTAATTTCAACGCATTAGGACACCCCTTATAACTAGAGGGAAGGTGGCCTAATCAAACCATGGTCCTCGAAGAAACCATGGTCCCCAAAAAATGGTTCGTATGTTATATGTCCATTGTATCTAGCTAGGTAGATAATGTTATAACCCATTCAATGGCGTATAACTTTGAAATCTTTCCTCCTATTCAAATCTGTATCAAAACCATGTCATTCTATGATAGAAGAGCCCCATTTCAATCACACGCATTGGCTTTAAAACCCTTGCTTTTTAGTTCCTGGAATTCTATGGATCCACCTTTTCTTTAGGTTGGATTCAGTGTGTACTGGTATACGAGTATATTAGTCTTGATGGAAATTAGAATGATGTGGTTCTACACCCCTTAAAATTATCACATTTGTTAGCGTGGATTTTTCAGTAAGGATTGTGCGAAGTTGCAATGGTCTTTTCCTATGTAGTAGTTGCCAGTGTGATGGTAAGAAATGTATCTATTTTGCATGCTGGTAATACTAGCCTAGTTAACTTTGTAATATTAGCTTACAAAGTGGTATGTTTTTTAGATGTCAAAACAAGTGTTTTTAAAAACAGAATTGAGATGTGCTCCTCAGCAATCCCAAGTGTGTTAGTTTGATGGTCTAAACATACCATACTAAGCCAGTGAAAGAATTTCAACTATTGTCCTTCCTATACTGATCATGTCAATAGTGCTGTACTGCTTTCTCCTCATTTGCTTGATCAACCAGGAAGGTGCATATTCAGCTTTGATATTGCTACAAGAGCGCAGTATTTTCATCAATTGTACCCTGAGCTGCAGTTCACATTCCCTTGTTAACTGTACCCTGAGCTGCAGTTCACATTCCCTGTTAACTGCAGGAATATGGGTGAGCTGTCTTTGGTGACCCGTCAGTCCAATGTCCTCAGAGAAGAACGAAATAAACACAGCCACTAATGTAATTTCAACTACTGCTATGAGCTGAAACTTGGATTTCGGTTTTCTGCTCTAATTTACAGGTATGTGTAAGGCTGAGATATGGCAACAAAGAAGCAGCATCTATACACTTTAAAATGATAAAGTAGTCATCAACTACCCTGTGCTGCAGTCCGCATTCCAACTCTGGAAATTGCAATAACCGGGCCTGCACTTCGGGCTTCAGCAACGGAAGGTATTTTAGTTTCCTATAAAATCAACTAAACTCTAGGGTTTCGGTATAAGTTTTTAGTAAGAATAGAGGCTATCAGTGTGACTTTGTGAATGAGAGAGGTGGCGTCCAGGGAAAGACTATTGACCGGAGTTCTCTGCCGATTAGAAGTTGTTGTTTCCTAGATCAGATGGGAAGTTACGATGAAAGTAGTTTTGGTTATTATATGTGTGAAGCTTTACACATAGCTTGGAGATCAAATAGGAAACACATAGATTTTTCAAAATTGTCATAATGACTTATATCCTCTCAAATCTAAGTTATCAGCTTCCAATCGAGCAGGTGAGTTGGGCAATGGAATTAGATTTGTAATTGTTGTTTGGGTAACGAAGATTTCTGGGAATTCTTCGATAGAAACTCCGATTAGAATAAACCAACGTGATTGATCATAACGAAGGCTTGTACTGCAGCTGCAGATCAGTTTTGAATCAGAATAACATCATTTCTTTTATTTTTAGTTTTGTTTTGATTTTTCAGTTCTGAAATATAGATGGTGAATAACAAGATAGATGGGAAATTACTTTCATTTTGATTTTAATGTTGATGACTGGGAAATGGAGTAATAACGAGATGTCTCCACCACCGAAGTTACAGATGGATTTGGTGGGCACAGTATTTTTGTTCATCAAGGTATAGACCATAGACAGATTAGGGCCATGGAAATGTAGATTTGTAAAAAAATATATATATGATTCTGTATTCATGAATCTTATGGACAATATCTACTGTTAAACATTAATGTTTAGTTTAGATTTGTTAATGTTGTTGGGTTTTTGATGATAGTAATGACAATGGAATTCTTTGATAGAAACTCTGATTAGAATAAGCCATATAGTGATTGATGATAGTGCTTGTCACTTCCTATTCGTAACCAAGACTTTGTATAGCTGCTGCAGATCATAATAACAAAATTTCTTGTATGTATTTTGTTTAGTTTCATTTTTATTTTCCAATTATCATCTGAGGTCTGAAATTAATATAGGTGGTGAATAACAAGATAATGGTTAATTTTTAACTTCAATCCAATTAATTACTATGGCACTCTCTGACAAACTTAAGACTTGAAAGCTGGGGAAACCGTTAAGAAATTCAACAAACCTGAAAAACATTGCTGCGATCTAGATAACAATGTGGGAAGCAGTCTCCTAATGGAACTTTTCTGACGGCAGTTGTGGCTAGCTTGCGATGCAATTTGGTTCGAGGCATGGAGCTTCCGGTTCACCTCATCACCGAGATAAGGAGAACCTTGATACCATAGGCAGTACTTGGTGGTTAAATACTGAAGATGCATACTAGTCTTTCGTATCCTGTAAATCCAATCTGTTCAGAGAAACAATTAAACAAGCTAAGTCAGCACTCAAATTTAAGTGCTTTCTTTCCGTTTGATCCAAAAAATGGCACCTTATTCCATATTCGGCTTTGTGCTATATGCAGATGGTAGCATTTATCGACAGACTTTTGAACCTACACTGCCTTGGGATAAGTTCAAGGGTATCTTGGTAAATCACATAGTATAATTTCTATAAAACCACGAATCCCTAAAATTTCGGTTAATATTGAGTGAGGGTGGAGACTAGCAGTGTGAGTGAGACGGCGCTGAGAGAGAAACCAGTCACCGGAGTTTCGCAACTAAGAATGTGCCGTTTGCAGAATCTAATGGATCTGAGTTTTGGTATCATGTCGGAACTTTTACACATAGCTTGGAGATCAAAGGAAGAGAATAAAGACTCACCGTTCTATGAAATTATTCTATCATAATGACTTCTCCTCTCAAATCTATGTTGTTTTGTGGTTTTGAAGCAAGTGTCACGTATTTTCCTGGTAAGCATGCATATCTTAAATCGGAGGGTCGACTATATCCAACTGATTTGAGAAATAAAAGCAGCTCTTATGTCTTTTGTAGTTCTTGTATATGTATGTAGGAATGCATGCCGATCAGTTATGTTGAAGAAATGTAATGACACTTGTTAGCACGCATTGCAGAGTATTCTACCTAGGACTATTGGCTTCTTCTTACTAGGAATTATATATGCTTTGCGTCGGACACGTTAGATTAGCTAGAATTGGATATATTGGTAATTATTTGGTCAGGCAACTTCACAGATTTAGAGGAACCGAGAATTTGAAGTTATAAGCAATACCGATGGTGAAGTTCATAATCATCAGTGTTAGGCCCAAATAGTAAAACACTACGGTGAATATCTTCCAAAATTGTGTTTAGTTCCAAGAAAGTTTTATATTAGGTTTGTTTTAAGGTCTGCCCTTTTCTAGCTATTGAGCTAACCTTTTGGTATTCGTATAATGATCATGGCAATAGTGCTGTACTGCTTTCCCCTCCTTTGCTTGATCAAATTTGCTAAATCTTCAACCAAGAAGATGCATATTCGATTATGTGCACTAAAATACAAGCAGTGTTTAAAATGACAAAGTAGTCATCAATTTTACTCTGTGCTGCGGTTCACATTCCAACAGTGGAAATTGTGATAACTGGGCATGCCCATTGGGCGGATTAGCCCAAGGGTCTTTTAGTAAATCACCCAACTCTTCCTATAAAATCCACCAAGCCTTAGGGTTTGGTAGAAGTTGTTCACACAGAATCACAGAGTAAGAGTGAGACAGGCGGATTAGCCCAAGGGTCTTTTAGTTCTCAGCCGATTAGAAGTTTGCAGTTTCAAGATCAGATGATGGGTTATGATGAAAGTATGGTGTGGGAACCTTTTCACATAGCTTGGAGATGAAATAGAGAAACAAATCTTTGAAAATTAATGTCACAATGACTTTTCCTCTCAAAATTAAGTTGCATCACCTCTAGATTTCACAGGTGAGTGGTGAGGCTTCTTTAAAAACTGCACAACAGAAGTTGTGTCTCCTCCGGATCTCACAGGTGAAAATCTCCACCTTACAGATGGGTTTTGTGGGCACATCTTTTTCACTGAATATTCATCACGGCAAAGTGTACTAAGTTGATGACCATTGAAATGCCACAACTAGAAATCTGTGGAAATGGATATATCTGTAGAAAAGAGTTAAGGTTTTTATATGTATCAATCAATTTTTGGACAATCTCTACTCTTAGTCTGTTACAAATAATATTTATGTTTTGGGTTTTTTGTGCAGAGCCAAAATTGGATATCCTTGGTGGAAAGTTGGAGAATGGTGTACTGACCTTACTACTGCTGCAACTGCTGATCCGCGGAAATATTCAGATGTTATGAGTTTTTCAATGTATCCAATTGGATTTGATTGGAGAATTTCAGGGTTTTTTCATATCTGATTTAGGTAATGTAACGTGTAACTTAAACTTTCTCTTATCTTTATCTTTTAGTTGTTAGAGAAAGTTTCCTTTGCAGACATTATTTACTGTTACAAATGTGTAGTTTAGTTTTACTTCATCTAGAAATGCTGTTAGTTTTTGATGATAATTACATTGTATACATATTTCCGTGCTTGATAGAAATTTTAATCAAAATACAATAAGGAAGTTGATGACAATGCTTGTCAATCTTACTAATATCTTACTAATATAAAGAAAAGAGGGTTTTTCTCCGGTTTCACATGAACAGACTACATTACCCCTCCGTGTTTTTGATATTCTTCTCACGTTTTCATAAATATAGTTCAAGAAAGGGGTAAACACCTGTTCTGTATTTCTTCTCCTAAAAAAAATTGAACACCATCTCTCGATCCCATTTTTCTCCAGCGAAATTTTTTCTCTCTTCCTCCTTGGATTGTGTCATCTTCTTCGATTAACCCCTTCAGTTTCACCCCTTTTGAAATCAAGAACAAATCATCTCTCACAATAGAGGAAAATTGGTTTTCAAAACTCGGCCCTGCTCTCTTTATCAGTCGAAGAACAAAGGAGAAACAGAAATCTATCTCTCTGTCTCTCGGCCGTATGAAGTAATTTGGGTGATCTCATTTCTCACGGTTCTAACCTAATTTCAGGTACATTCAAAACTCCTCAAAAACAGAAAATTTCACTTCGTGGTCTTTAAAAGCTAGGTTTCAGTGATTTGGTGTGGTTTTGTACCTTTGATTTGCTGATTTTTTTGTTTTTGTAAAACTAGGGTTTATTTATGTCAATATGCATAATGTTTAATTTAATAAATCTCTAGGTCTGATCAAGCCACACACTAGCAGACATACTCCATTATGAATCCAACCTAATCAATCTGCCTCTTTAGCTTAGCAAATAGAACAATTGCTCAAAAGTAACATCATACATTGGACGGAAGCTCTCAAAATCTGTAAGAAACGATGCTGTGATAATTTCATTCCATATTCCCGGTTAGTATGAAATAATTGAGTCAGTAATTTCAGTCCAACTATTTGGGAACTAAAATTTTCGGTATTTTGTCATCTCTGCTGCTGCATCTGGAATAGAGAAATGACATGAAAAGTCAAATGGATTCATGAAAATTGTTCTTAAGTTCGATATCAGGTCACAACACAGGTTCCAAATTTCATATTTGTAGATTGTTTCCTACTTGGCAGCATGAGTTAGTATTGGCAATTGAGTTTGCTTCATGTTCAATTGTTTAGAATATGTACAAAACGTAACTATCAGTTTGCAGGCATTTGTCTAGCGGTGAATGATTTGTCGAACTTCAGATTAGATTTACATGTATATATGTGTATCGGTTGTAATCATTTGGTTACCTTCAGATTAGATTTACATGTATATCTTGATTCTATAACTTGATGATATTGATTAATAGCTAAGTGTGGGTATTAGAAGGTGTACCCAATAGATAATTTAGCTACTGTCTTGATGAGTCTGAAAAAGTGAATGTAGACAATAGCATATCGTCGGTTTATTGGTCTTTGAACATGTTTTATTTTTTCATGTTATTGCTGTGTAACTTGAGTTGGGGTGACTACCACCTAGCTAGGATGTATTGGTATATAACAGTAATTATGGTTTAGATGGTAACTTAGTTAACCTTGATATGACTTTGTGTATTCAGACGACAAATTGATTTTGTGTAATCTTTTACAGTTGGATAATAAGAAACAGGAAGCCCTTGCAAAAGAAAAAAAATTGAACCCAGTTTTATAGGTTAGTCTTTTTTCAAATATCTTCATTTTTCATTACCCGTAGTATGTGGCAGTTGTAGGGCTTCAGCACAGAGATATATCATATGCCTTCTCTAATTTGTGGAATCTAATGAACCGCCATCTGATTTTTTTTTCAATATATCAAATAACAACATTGAATTTCTTCATTCATTTACAACGTGTATCATTGTATTCCATTTTTATGGGAACTACTATTTACCCCCGTTATGACATCTTTGCATTATTTGTCTGTTATTGTGGAGTCTTCAAATTCTTCATTAGACTGTTACAATCCTTTAAATGTCCCTGCGATTTAGTGCGTATCTTTGCAGTTTTGGTTATCAATAGAGACGTAGACTGACCCATCTTGCTAAGTGATTGCAATATTTTGAAAACATTTATTAAATTATGGCAGATTACCCAGGGACAATTACTTAAGGGACAAAAAAGGAGGAAGAAATAGTGCAGGTCAAACTTGAACATGCAAATTAAGATTACAAGCCCTCACTTATTATGACAGATTCAAATGGAGAACCTATGCAGAAAAAACCATTAGGCGGCTTAATCTAATATTCTCATAGTGATGATAGTATAACCAAAAGTTAATTTGATTCCGATTAGAGCAAGAACGATTCATTATATTTTGACAATTTTTTAATGTCTAATGCAGCTTGCGAATATATATCCGATAGATGAGCCAAGTGCTATCTTGATTCAGGGCAGTGTATTGCTGCCTCAAAAGTCATTAAAGGTTTATCCTCCCTACAAAGAAGACTGGTTTTGAAATTGGGCAGGACAGAGTGATTGAGTACGAGGGGCAACCACCTATTGACTGCACTGTCATTGCTCCTCAGTCTTTGTTGGCAGGGATGAACCTTTTCCTATCTGCAAGTTACAGTTCTAGCATGTTAAGTTACTTCATATATTCTTTAGCCCAGACAACAAGAATTTTCATTTTTATTTTCTTATTTTGTTTTTTAATGTTCAGCAACTGACTGTGGGTTACTTGATAAAGGATCATATTTTTCATGTTTCACACATTTTTATTTATGTGCTCCAAAATGTTTATGAAGTTCTTAAACTTTAATATAATGGTTATCACAGTAAGAGAATTTGAATCAAAAAGAAACAAGAGAAAATGTTAAACCAACTATTTTGTGTAAATGGATAGCTATGATGGAATAAAAAGCTCAATTTTGAACAGCACAAAATTACGGGCGGCAGGCGCATCGCGCGTGCGTGTTATACTAGTTAGCTATAAAGAATACGTGTTTACTTTGTTGAGGATACCGTTTAATGTTGTAGGTCATCTATATCTCAAAGCTTGGATCCATATCTCCCTGCATTTGGTATTTGAATCGGTTGTGTCTCCCAAGTCAGGCGGTGTTATGTTCTTATCTTAATTTGTAAACTGGTTCATATCAGTTGCTGTAGGTATTAAAAAGGTATTGTAAGGCTAGTCTTTAACACGTCATTTCTTACTTGGAAAGTGGCATTGACAGCAATCAACCCTTGTAAGTAGGCTGTAATCTAGGTATTAAAAGAGACGCTGCAACTTGAAGTTTGTTGAAATAATATCTGCAGAAATGTCAAGATCTTGTACTTTGTTAAATTTCTGGGCCTTGTCTACTATTATTTCATAAATACTTTATTGATATTATAGAATCTCTGATTGAAGTAATTATAATGCCTCTTACATTACGAATTTGTTGCAATGCAGGAAACAGTATTGACTTAATCTGTATGCATTCTAGCTTTTTATTCTCATACCCATGTTTCTGTCCGTTGGCTGTCTCAATCTGTCTAAACACTTTTTGTCCAACTAATTTGAGAAACTTTAAGCAACTCTGAAGCGTGCATTGGCTGTCTCAATCTGTTTATAGTAGTGCATAACCATCAATTAATGAGTTCTCGAATGGCATTGAAGCGTGCATTGCAGCACATTTTTGTTTTGCTTACCAGGAATTTTATACAATCCGTATGGGAAGGATGAGTGCGAGAACTGCTTTACCTTTGATTAGCTAGGATTAGAAGTTATTTGTTTTTGCACGATACACCGCACAGGTATAGAGAAAGTAGAAGTCTAGGTTATAAATGAATGCGATAGAAGAAGTACATAATGATCAATGTCCAGCCGAAATAATAAAACAATATAAGAATTGCTAAAAGAGTAGAGCTGCTGCTAGTTGGTGATGCAATTTAGTTTAAGGCATTGAAGCTGCCAATTCAACATCAGCATCGAGTTGAGGAAAACCTTAAACTATAGGCTGTAGTTTGTAAGTAGATACTGAAGATGCTTATTATATATAATAGGAGTGCAACCTGATCTAGGAATTGTATTATATGCTTCGTGTGGGATTGGTGAATGCACGAACCAATTAACCTTAGATTGGCTAGGATTGGATATATCAATTAGATATTTGGTCATGAAATGTACATACTTCACGGCGCGGGTATAGAGGAAGGAGAATTTTAACTTTTAAGTGATAGAATCATCAATGTTCGGCCAAAATAGTACGACAGTAGTTTATGTGGTATGTATCTTTGCAAGGAACATTGATGTCTAGTACTCTTTTCTGTGGTACACAACAAAAGCATGAAAGTCACTAACTATGAGTTCGAGGGTTATCGGTGAGTCTACGACCCAAATACGTCGACTACGTACTTCACGACACAAGATCTTAATTAGACTGTTTATAGTTTTTTACACAACAACTAGTTCATATCGAAGAGCCTGCAATGTAAGTTTTGAAAGACATATTGTACCACTTAAAACCATCACATTTGTTAGTGTGGATTTTTCGATAAAGAATTTTTAATCTCGCAATGGTCTTTTCCTATTTAATAGTTGCCAGTGTGATAGTGAAAAATGTAGTTATGCCGGTAATATTAGCTTAGTTTACCAACCACTCCGGTTACGATATTAAAAAGTGATGTGTTTATGGGATGTCAAAACAAGTGTTTCTAATTACAGAATTGAGCCTCATAAAATGGAAAGACGCCGGGTGTTTTGTGGAATGTTATGTTGAACTGAGCTGCCTGTAATCGGTGGTGTGTCTAGTCCTCGCCAGGATTATGATACAGGTACATTCGCTTTCACGAGTATGGGGGTGTGCCCTGTAATCGGGGCCTCTTCCAGCTATTCGACTAACCTTCTGCGTTGGGTGCTCAGGGAAGAATGAAATTGGTTGCTGCTACTCCTATAATGATCATGACAATAGTACTGCTACTGCTTTCTTCTTCTTTGCTTGATCAAATGAGCCGAAACTACATATTCGGCTGTGTGCTCTAATGTACAGGTATTGCGTGTGTGTGGCCACTTCACTTTCCAACTGTGGAAATTGTATTAACCGGGCCTGCACATTGGGCAGCAACATTGGAACTAGTCCAAGGGCATTTTAGTAAGTCACCCAAATCTTCTTATAAAAGTTTTTTTAGGGCTCAGTAGAAGAAGTTGTTTACAAAGAAAGAGTAGAGACCAGCAGCGTGCGTGAGTGAGTGCTGCGGCGTTGAGTGAAAAACTATTAACCGGAGTTCTATGCCGATTAGAAGCTAGTTGCTATATCAAGATCAGATGGGAAGTTATGATGAAAGTAGTTTTGGGTATGGTGTGGGAAGTTTTACACACAGCTCGGAGATCAAACTCAGAGATGATAGGTACAGATCTTTCAAAATTGTCATAATGACTTATCCTCTCTAATTTATGTTATCGCATTTTCCAATCCATCATGTGACTTGAGCATCGATGGAACTCCACCACCAGAGCTAAGATGGATTTAGCGGAACTCCACCATCAATGATATTCATCCCTACGAAATCACGGAAGGTACAAGATACTTGAACACCATCGATGGAACTCCACCACCAGAGCTAACATGGATTGAGATGCACCTAATTTTTCGGGTCTCAATCCATGCCAGACTCGAATTGCAACTCGGCAACGTGAAAAAGAATTGTGGTTCATTTCCATCAAAACCTTTTAACACCTTCCACGTGTTTAAAAAGAACCATCCAAACCGTCAATTATTTGATGAGGGTCAGTAACGAACTAGCCGCTGGATCAGACAATATCAAACAAAATGGACGACTCGTATTAACCCTAGAGGAGACGGGCATGCAGGAGTTATAAAGCTTAAGAGTGGCTTCATTCAGCAGTAGGAGTGAACCAAATTGGGCGGCGATGAAAGAAAAAAAAACCTAACATTATTTTCTTTTATAGATCTTAAAAACCCAAAAGCAACAACAGATTAAATCAATGATATTCATCCCTACGAAATCACGGAAGGTACAAGATACTTGAACACCATCATCAATAACATCCCCGATAGCACAATGATTTCTCCTCTCAAAAACTCAATGTATCTTGGTCTTGTTGTCCGATTCTTTGGATGATTTGCTTGCATAGGAAGAGATGAGGTAATAATGATGTTATTTGCTTTTTTCTTCTTCACGATATTGTTTCTGTTTATTTATTAGTTGTTGTTTTGTCTTCTTTACTTATTTTTTTTCCTAATTAACAAACTCTCTTTCTGCAGGCGGTGTAGCGCCGGTCGTTGGAAGAAAACAGATTGATCTTTTTTTATCCCTGATCTTGAATTTTATAGTCTTTTTACTGATTTCTATTACATTATCACATAATCTTGTATTTCTAAAAGAAAGAAAATGAGATACTGAAAATCCTGGCATATGATAGATGTCATTAGAATTTCGTTGGATCGTTCTTATTGTGATTGATTTGTGTCTGTAGTTTATGTCTTCTTGTAAAACGGTTTGGATTCAGGCCATCTGTCTTGCTGTATGTAAATGTTTTTGGGTGACCTATATACTTCATCCCAGCTAACTTTATCCTTTTCTTTCTAGAAGCTATTTTTTGAATTGCTGGGCATTAATATTGCTCACCTGACTATTTACTTGGTCAATTTTTGATCTTACTATAGTCATAATGTGCACACCGCAATAGCCATTTGCATAGGAGTATTAGATTGCAATGTGGTTTTAAGTTGCAATAATTACGTAGGAGTATCAGATTGCAATGATTAAATAGGAGAAGATGATAAACTCACGGAAGCTTAGCCCTAGTCTAGAGATATCTAGCTAGGCTCTTCTCATTTTCCTAGACACCAAGATAAAAGACAGAGTTTAGTTGGTCGGTTGTGTATACTCTAGAGTTTTCTATTGCTCTAGGTCATTCGGTAATGGTCTAGAAAATTCTATTCTACACTCATTTTAGCTTAGTCCTTGAGTTCAGTTTATACAACTTGACGGGTCTTGGATATCATTCTGAATCTTTGTTGATATATTAGATCTAGGATTCCAACAGACTAAGGGTAGTATCCCAAACAATTCTAGGAACGCACTTTCTCGGAAAGTATGGATGAGTGAGTGGCACTGTCCAGTCGGGTTATAATTTTTTGAGAAGAGAAATCATTATGCTGGGAATGTTGTTGTTATGCTCGGAAAGTTGTTGAGATTGGTAGATCTGTATAAAAATTATGATTTTGTATTTATGAATTTCTGGAAATATCTACCGTTGTTAGTCTGTTACAAATATCTACTTTAGAATAGTAATGGAAATTGAGTTCTTTTAAAGAAACTCCGATTATAGTAAGCCAAAGTGATGATAATTCTTGTGGCTTATTCGTAACCTAGAGCTGCATATCAGTTTTGACTCAGAATTGTATTTCTTGCATTTTAATAATCATCCGAGGACTAAGACTCTGAAATAGAGATGTAACCATCAAAGGAAAAATGATAACTTTGGGCAATGTTCTCGACTCTCAACCATCAAACGAACAGGTACATTCGATTTCACGAGTATGGGGGTGTGCCCTGTAATCGGGGCCTCTTCCAACTATTCGACTAACCTTCTGCGTTGGGTGCTCAGGGAAGAATGAAATTGGTTGCTGCTACTCCTATAATGATCATGACAATAGTACTGCTACTGCTTTCTTCTTCTTTGCTTGGTCAAATGAGCCGAAACTACATATTCGGCTGTGTGCTCTAATGTACAGGTATTGCGTGTGTGTGGCCACTTCACTTTCCAACTGTGGAAATTGTATTAACCGGGCCTGCACATTGGGCAGCAACATTGGAACTAGTCCAAGGGCATTTTAGTAAGTCACCCAAATCTTCTTATAAAAGTTTTTTTAGGGCTCAGTAGAAGAAGTTGTTTACAAAGAAAGAGTAGAGACCAGCAGCGTGCGTGAGTGAGTGCTGCGGCGTTGAGTGAAAAACTATTAACCGGAGTTCTATGCCGATTAGAAGCTAGTTGCTATATCAAGATCAGATGGGAAGTTATGATGAAAGTAGTTTTGGGTATGGTGTGGGAAGTTTTACACACAGCTCGGAGATCAAACTCAGAGATGATAGGTACAGATCTTTCAAAATTGTCATAATGACTTATCCTCTCTAATTTATGTTATCGCATTTTCCAATCCATCATGTGACTTGAGCATCGATGGAACTCCACCACCAGAGCTAAGATGGATTTAGCGGAACTCCACCATCAATGATATTCATCCCTACGAAATCACGGAAGGTACAAGATACTTGAACACCATCGATGGAACTCCACCACCAGAGCTAACATGGATTGAGATGCACCTAATTTTTCGGGTCTCAATCCATGCCAGACTCGAATTGCAACTCGGCAACGTGAAAAAGAATTGTGGTTCATTTCCATCAAAACCTTTTAACACCTTCCACGTGTTTAAAAAGAACCATCCAAACCGTCAATTATTTGATGAGGGTCAGTAACGAAC
Organism: Papaver armeniacum; assembly: GCA_023531295.1. Classification (NCBI taxonomy): domain Eukaryota; kingdom Viridiplantae; phylum Streptophyta; class Magnoliopsida; order Ranunculales; family Papaveraceae; genus Papaver; species Papaver armeniacum. The sequence goes on along the minus strand of JAJJWW010000301.1, from coordinate 13,387 downwards.
TAGCCGCTGGATCAGACAATATCAAACAAAATGGACGACTCGTATTAACCCTAGAGGAGACGGGCATGCAGGAGTTATAAAGCTTAAGAGTGGCTTCATTCAGCAGTAGGAGTGAACCAAATTGGGCGGCGATGAAAGAAAAAAAACCCTAACATTATTTTCTTTTATAGATCTTAAAAACCCAAAAGCAACAACAGATTAAATCAATGATATTCATCCCTACGAAATCACGGAAGGTACAAGATACTTGAACACCATCATCAATAACATCCCCGATAGCACAATGATTTCTCCTCTCAAAAACTCAATGTATCTTGGTCTTGTGTTCCGATTCTTTGGATGATTTGCTTGCATAGGAAGAGATGAGGTAATAATGATGTTATTTGCTTTTTTTTCTTCTTCACGATATTGTTTGTTTGTTTATTTATTAGTTGTTGTTTCGTCTTCTTTACTTATTTTTTTTTCCTAATTAACAAACTCTCTTTCTGCAGGTGGTGTAGCGCCGGTCGTTGGAAGAAAACATATTGATCTTTTTTATCCCTGATCTTGAATTTTACAGTCTTTTTACTGATTTCTATTACATTATCACATAATCTTGTATTTCTAAAAGAAAGAAAATGAGATACTGAAAATCCTGGCATATGATAGATGTCATTAGAATTTCGTTGGATCGTTCTTATTGTGATTGATTTGTGTCTGTAGTTTATGTCTTCTTGTAAAACGGTTTGGATTCAGGCCATCTGTCTTGCTGTATGTAAATGTTTTTGGGTGACCTATATACTTCATCCCAGCTAACTTTATCCTTTTCTTTCTAGAAGCTATTTTTTGAATTGCTGGGCATTAATATTGCTCACCTGACTATTTACTTGGTCAATTTTTGATCTTACTATAGTCATAATGTGCACACCGCAATAGCCATTTGCATAGGTCCTTGCATAGGAGTATTAGATTGCAATGTGGTTTTAAGTTGCAATAATTACGTACGAGTATCAGATTGCAATGATTAAATAGGAGAAGATGATAAACTCACGGAAGCTTAGCCCTAGTCTAGAGATATCTAGCTAGGCTCTTCTCATTTTCCTAGACACCAAGATAAAAGACAGAGTTTAGTTGGTCGGTTGTGTATACTCTAGAGTTTTCTATTGCTCTAGGTCATTCGGTAATGGTCTAGAAAATTCTTTTCTACACTCATTTTAGCTTCGTCCTTGAGTTCAGTTTATCTAACAATAACTTGACAGGTCTTGGATATCATTGTGAATCTTTGTTGATATATTAGATCTAGAATTCCAACAGACTAAGTGGTAGTATCCCAAACAATTCTAGGAACGCATTTTCTGGTTCTCTCAGACAAGTAGATAACTCGGAAAGTATTGATGAGTGACTGGCACTGTCCAATAACAAGTTGATCGGGAAAAGAAACTCCGATTATAGCAAGCCAAAGTGATGATAATGCTTGTGGCTTATTCGTAACCAAGAGCTGCATATCAGTTTTGAATCATAATAACATCATTTCTTGTATTTATGGTTTCATTTTGATCAAACAAAATGAAATACAGATCAGTTTGACTCAGAATTGTATTTCTTGCATTTTAATAATCATCCGAGGACTAAGACTCTGAAATATAGATGTAACCATCTAAGGAAAAATGATAACTAAAAAGATATAAAAAACTACAAATACAACGCAACTTTGAGCAATGTTCTTGACTCTCAACCATCAAACGAACCCCATGTGTGTTAAGTGTACATAAAAATGTTGAATAGATTCTAGAGACCCCTCCTTATTAAGTCATCAAAACTTTTTTGAAAAAGGAAAGATTAAGGTAAATATGAAAGAGTTCCAAGATAGCACCCTCTAAAGGAATATAAATAGAGGCGAATATGGAGTTTACAAAGACCTACTCCTTAAACAATCTCACCCAATCGAAAACAAAATCATCAAACTTGATGTTCTTAAAAGAATCGACATTGACAGCCCAACTAAGCAACAACAACTTGATATCCAAAATAAGAGAATTCAAAGTTTTTCTTCTTTATTTCTTCTCTATTAATAGAATATAATAGAATTCCTTTGCCGTTTAGACATAGTTTGGGTAAATAGATCTTGTTCTCCATGCGCCTATTAGGAGCAATTGCTGAGATACAGGAGGTATAGCTAATGAACAACATATACTTCCCCAAACTTTTAACTTTAACCCAACGCATCTCCAACAAATCCAATCTAAAAACTCCGACCAACATACCAAGATGTCCCAATTTCACTAATAGAAGTTCACCCCCACACTCCACCAAGAAACTTGGATATACAGCACTAAATTGTTCACGAGGTTTCTCGAGCACTTTCCAGCTATTGTTCTCTATGTTAAAAATTGCCAAAGATCCATTATAATCAACCATGTGTAAAATCTCATTGTAGAAAACTGGGGTGTTATGCAATGGCGTATACCTTTGGATATTGGCATTGTCGAAACAACAAGTAGTCCAAAACGCTTCTCCCCTTCTGATGAAGCACATTGAAAACTTTTCAGACAGTTGTTCAATCCCAAAAACTATGCAGTCTGACAAAGTCGGCAAAGAAGAAAACGAAATGCTAGAAAAGTGATGTTCATCACTTGGCAAGTCAGGAAGTTCGATGATCTCTCTCGTAAAAGGTTTGTAAAAGAATAACTCATCAGCTTCCTCTATAGTCGATAGTAATAGCCATCCATCTTTTTGAAATCGGATAATGGCACCCTCTATTTCAGAGAGGTTTACCAGGTACTTCTCATTATTATGCATTGGGTTTAAGAAATTGTAGATAGTTCTATTGTTATTTCTAGTGAAAAGCAGCCATGGAGATAATATTGTGCATCTAGTAGTAGAAGAAGATCTAATACTTTCCTTAGGCAGTAATGCTCGATTTGCTTACCACGCTGAGGGAAAATGTAAATAATCCAAACGGTGAAGATAAGTTGCTATTGTCTGCACCATGTCTTCATTAAGGATTTCCCATTCAGTTGCTTCTTCTTCAATGTGTTTTCCCCAGTGAAGCTCATTCCCAGTTTCATGATTAGTAATCATACTTTTTTTTCCTTCCAATGCCTTGATGAAGTAACTTGATTGTACATCCTTAAGAAAAACGTCATCCTTTTTCCTTTGTGGATTGGTCACCATGATCCAATCCGGCGGAAACCATGGTGTTGGTAGCTTTAGACAGGGCGAAATTTCCAGGATGTGTATAATACAGACAACCCCTTGCAAGCCCGACCGCAGCTGCAGAGCAACAAGCTTTAGTGTTGTCGCCAATAAATAGAACATCATCACCAAAACTCTTCACTTCCTTCCACTTCATTGCAGAAAAATCCAATCGAAACACGAGTATTTGGAGTACTACCTTTTGAAATCCTCTGTTGTTGTAAAACATGGTTATCCAGAAAAGTTCATCATAGGACTCCACGAAAGTCGGCCTGAAACTAGTAGTATACCATCCTCCTACCAACGGAAACGCTATGCCTTTAGCCACCTCAAACGGCTTAAAAGTAAGCTTTATAATGCCACCACCATCGTCATCTTCCACCTTTTTTTCTCAATCTCCAAATGTTGATCATGTAAACACATAACATACAACTTATCTTTCAAACAGCAAAGCGATACAAACTCATCCCTGGGCATGATATCTTGAGATAAATTCTTTGATCTCCATTCTTTATCACCAGGGCGACAATACACGAACACGTGATCATGTTTTTCTTATTAGAGGCATAGAAGAACAAAGCAATTGAATCGGCATTATCAGGAGGTGATGACAATAGACAATCAAAGTAAGTATATCTTCGGGAAGTACGAGGCCAGCGTTGTAAGGACGGTAACTGAACATTCTCCAAAGTAGATGGATTCCAAAGAAAACAATCACCAAAATTATAAGTAGGGGAGTAATCATAGTGCTCATCATGACATAGGATTAGTAACCAACCTCCATGACAAGGTTTCTGCCCAATCATTGTTCCACTCAATTCGGGTATAGATTTTCTACATGTTCTATTATTGGGTTCGCAGATATTAAATAAAGCTTGATTTTTCATACCTTTTCCATATGGGAAGACTAGCCATGGTGCTGCCTTTGCTAGTAGTGGGATTCTTCTTCTCTCAACTGATCCAGCTGCTACGGTGCCTACTTTTGCACTTTCTTCACCCATGAAATAGAGTGATCCAGAGAGCCTTACACAGTATTAATTCCAATCACAGGTTACAAGGAAGAGGATGCAACTTTGAAACTGAGATCGAGAAGTGAGTAACAGGTATCACAAACGATGAATTTAAACCAAAGTTTGTAATAACTTTACTAAGAAATTGTTGATGAATTTCCAAAACAAAGGAGCTGTCTTTCTTTTAGAATATGTGACCAAGAGAATTCTTAAACAAAGAGCTGCCTTTTGATTTTTTCTGTTATTTTCCGGAAACCAGAGTTATAGAAGAGAATTGTTGATTACACCCCACAATTGTCCATTGGGTGTTGATTCTACGGCTGCCTAGTGTAATGCCCCTTGCTAGGGCTCTCGGTTCACTGCAGGTACCTAGTGATGCTGCAGGTAACTTAGTTTTCTTATTTATTTTTTGAGAAATTTGTTTTCCTTGAGTTAGGTTGTGATCCCTTGGACAGGCCTTATGTATTTTTCAATATTATTAATTTTTCCACTGAAAAAGTACTAGATATAATTTTATTTTTTCTCTCTATTCCTACCTCTCTCCACTCTAGGAGATTTTTAGGGTTTCAAAACTTCAAGCGGCATTTCTCTTTCGGTACTCGAGATCTGTTCAATTTTTAAGGATCTGCGGGTTACCTTCAATATTTACTTCTTTCATAGGTTTAGTGTAGATTAAGTTTTATTTTAGGTTTACATCCATGTTTATCATGTTTTGCACTTAGTTTACAATAAGTTTTTCAGCCCTTTAATGGTACTTCTTGTCTGCACTTCAATGGGATTTCTATTTTTGCTTATAGAGCAACTTTTCGTGTTGTAATGGTGAATCTTGGTTAGGTTGTTTGAGAGTTTTGTTCACTGGTGCTAATAACTCCTCTGATGTAGGAGTAAATCTTTCTCAAGAAGATAAAATCCAACAAAATGGTTGGCTTTCATGTAGAAAACCATTCCTTTTCCGATTAATTTTGTTCTTTATTCATACATGTATTTGTTTTACACCAGTTTTCATTCTCTTTCTCTTGTTGGATCTCTTGGTCTTGTAATCTTATTGTATGTCTTTGTTTGGATGCCCATTGATATTTATGTAACCTTCTTGGTTTGCCATTAATGAAATTGAGTTCTCTTTTATACAAAAAAAAAAAAAATATTATTAATTTTGCACATAAAAATTAAAGTGTTATTAGTTTTGAGTTAGTAATAACTAATCTAAAGACTTAAAGGCCTAGACAAATAAAGCTTCCACGTTGAACGGTGAGGAAACTCTCATTTTCTATTGGCCGAAACAAAGGAGCTGTCTTTCTTTTAGAATATGTTACCAAGAGAATTCTTAAACAAAGAGCTGCCTTTTGATTTTTTCTGTTATTTTCCGGAAACCAGAGTTATAGAAGAGAATTGTTGATTACACCCCACAATTGTCCATTGGGTGTTGATTCTACAGCTGCCTAGTGTAATGCCCCTTGCTAGGGCTCTCGGTTCGCTGCAATGTACCTAGTGACGCTGCTTTCCAAAATGGTACCGTATTATATCAAAACAAGAGTATAAAGCACGGTTTGGCTAAGTTAGCCTGTGTAAGTGGTGGTCCAGATTTATCCTTGGAAAAGATAAATCCACCGCTGTGAGTTGATCTCACCGTATATGGGTAGTCGAATCATTTTTTCTCTTCGTTCTCTTTTCAATGTCAGAAAAAGTCCCTCTACGCCTCTGTTTCAAGTAATTTCTTTTCGCTTTCCATTTCCTCATAAAAATACCCAGCGATTGGTAGAAACCACCTTTCACAAAGACCATAAGCAAGTTTCAATACTGTCGATTACCTTTGGTTAATTACCATTAATGGTATTTCTGCATTTTGACCAATTTGTATGGTAGTCGATCTTTTCGCCATCTTATTTATTTTTAATTTTGTGAAATTTGTTTGGTTTGTAATTGTGGGTTTGATTTGGTTTGTGATTTTTAGGTGTGGAGGCAGCGGATTGATAATATAGTTGATGTGTTACAAGTATTTGGGTTTACCTAGAAAACTAAGAATCACTATGCACAGATTGGGTTTGCTGGAATTCATCCCAATAGTTAAATCGACGGCTCTCATGACCAGTTCCAAATTCATCCGGTCGTCCAGATTCATCAGTGTTCTCGACCTCAATGCTTCATCTTCAATGCAAACAAAATCTCACAGATTTCGTTCTTTCTTCTGAGAAAGCATACCTTCGATATCATCCTTACTAGCACCTTCGAAAACCTTACAGTCTTCCAAATTGTTCGGCGCATATCAGGAGCTACCATAGGTGGTCTAAGATGCCTGTTGATGGTCGTAAATCTGTTGCTGCTCTGCTTAATTAGGTAATACTACTAATAGAGTCTTGAATTCTGGTGGTTTAGGTGGATGACGGTTTGCATACATATATGAACTAGGGATTTGATTTTGCTGGATTGAAAACGCTCAGCGGATTTCTCTTACTGGAAGGTTTTGAAATTTGGACCGGAGAAGGTCTATGTATTATACTGAGTGCATTCGCTACAATAAAAATTGTTTTCCTCGAATGCTACTAAGTAAAAGTGTTAAGACCCATGTTTCAAACTTTATTTTTGCTGATTAGAATATGGATTTCTATAGGTTAAATGTGTATTGTAACACCTTCCCAAACAAATGTATATTTTAACATCTTACAATTAAGCAGGTATTTCACTTTTTCTTTATGAGGTTTTATGTGTGACTCTTTCCCAAACCGAAAAATCTTTTTATTTATGCTCTTGCTTTATTTTTTATTTTATTTTTTTGATGAGAAGAGAAATTGTATTAGAAAAGGAGGATTTACACAGTCTACCAATGGTAGACTAGAAAGAACAAGAGAAACTTCAAGGAAATTACAAGCAAACAGATTCCCAGTTGTGCACTGAATATGAGAAGTTAATATGCACTCTCTTCCCATAGGCATTTTCCCAAGACAGAACTAACGTTTTTGCATCATCAACTAGTTCCCTGTCAGTCTTAAAATTATACTTATCTTCAAACGTTTTGCAGTTCCGCTCTCTCCAGAGTACCCAAATTATCGCTGGAGGTATTAAATCCCAAACTACTTTTGCAGAAGGTGACAGTGTATTACACGGCCAAGCATGAGCCAAAGACAAAATTGTTTCTGGAAAGCAGAAGGTGACAGTCTTAAGATTTTGATTCGGTTTCGACCTGGAGAATTTGGTTCAGTTCAATGAATTTTTATATGGGTTTTCTTATTTGTCGCCGTTTTGCTAAATGCAATAATCAGGACTGTTCCTGCTCCATGGATGGCTAGGTGAATGCTCCCACTAAAGACTACAACATTCCGCGAGGAAAGAGCAAGCAAATTTTTAAATCTATTTAGGCGGTTACAAATCTTCTATTCGCATTCAGTTCTGGAATGCTCCTAGAGATACAGGTAAGCTAAATTTAAATATGATATAGTATCCCCAAAAAAACATGTTTTTGAAAGTTGCAGCATGCATTGAACATGATCCATGGAGTTGTTTCAAAATGATGGAAATATCAGTTCGTTTTCACTGAGATGATAATCAACCTTAGTATTTTATATCAAAAGGGTGGATCACCAGTTTCTGTTAGGATTTAGTAATGTTACGTAGTTGTTAGTAATCAGTAATGCTATGTGGATTTGCTTATTGCGAACAGGTATGAAGATATTTCTGACTGTACTTCAAAGCATTTCAAGCTTCGCATTCTAAATCATTTTTTCTACGTGAATCAATGGAGTTATGATTCTGAAACTTGACTGTTAAATTTTGATTATACTGATCAAGGGGCTATGTGTTGAAGAATTTAACTGGGAAATGGAGTTCAATTCGATGCTGTTACATGTACACTTATGCTTACATTTATTCAGAGCAGAAGAACTTTAACTGATGGTCGGTTGTGTAGACTCTAGAGTTTTCTATTGCTCTAGGTCATTCGGTAATGGTCTAGAAAATTCTATTCTACACTCATTTTAGCTTAGTCCTTGAGTTCAGTTTATCTAACAGTAACTTGACAGGTCCTGGATATCATTGTGAATCTTTGTTGATATATACTAGATCTAGAATTCCAACAGACTAAGTGGCAGTATCCCAAACAATTCTAGGAACGCACTTTCTGGTTCTCTCCCACAAGTAGATAACTCGGAAAGTATGGATGAGTGAGTGGCACTGTCCAATAACAAGTTGATCGGGAAAATACCATAAGTTGATGTTTGCGCCTAAGGCTGTTCATAGTCATAGGGGACAGACAATACTTATAACTAATGAGTGGCCAGAGAACAATCCATAGAAAGCCAGACATGCATGCAAATAACATCAATCTGAATTAGTGTTAAGCTTTTCATACAATCTTGAAGGATACTAACATTTCACATACATAATCTTGAAAGATCTCAATAAATAAAGATTAGAACATACCAATTACAAAAATTAACTATTATTATTTTACAGAATCAATGTGGCAGATATTTAGCTTGATAATATCATATGAGGCTGTTCCTAAAGAAGAACAAACACGGTTGGAAAAAGAAGACATTATAATTTTTTGAGAGGAGAAATCACTATGCCCGGAAAGTTGTAGAGACCCTCCTTATTAAGTCATGAAAACTAAGGATGCTATTCCGCAGCATTTTCTATTAACACGTAAAAAGCATCATTGTGTACATGATTAGAATGGTGCCATGTGATGATATTGGTCATAATGGTCAAAACATGAGAATTACCAAGACCGGTTGTGCTTCTAACACCAGCTAAATGAAAATCACCAACACCACCTGTTCAATTTGGTGACAAATTACATCAAAAAAATTGGTGGACAAAAGTGCAATAAAGTAATGGAAACAGTCATTTTCAGGTTTAAATAAATGAAATCCTAGAAAAACATATTAAGCGTCCAACATTTACAGAACCAATAGGAAAAGTAAGTGAACCATAAGGCAGACAAAGAGGATATATAGCTGAAGATAACCATACAGACTCATCTTCAAATTAAGTGCGTACAAGACACATAAGTATGTGTTTGCGGCTCCCGAGGAGAGATGGAATTGTAGCATGATATGTGTTACGCCATTCATGTACATCCCACATATTGTAGTGTGGATAAAAGTGTCGAATTGAATAAGGGCAAACATCATCACCAGTCTAAATGAGTTATAAGATAGGCGCATTGAAGTACAAGAAGCGACTTTGCAGTATTAACAAAAGAAACTTACAACTCATGATCAAGATCATGTATATCATTGTTCCTTTACATATTTCGGTCCGGAAATGATCTTGAGACGCTCTTTGGCATAAAAATATGACCCTAACCTTTGGATTTTTAAAGGTGGATTTTTTAATATCGCAATCTTGCAATGGTCCTTTAGGGAATTCCTACTTTATTATATGTACAGTATCTAACCCGAATCGACAATGGAGAAGAGGTGCATTTACTTATCCGTAATATTACCGTTTCTCTGTTAATATCTCACGCATAGTCTCCATTAGAAATCGTAATAACCGGCCTGCACGCGGGGCGGCATCATTGGAACTAGTTAGAGGATATTTTACTAAATTACTCGATTCTTCTTATAAATGAACCAAGATTAGGGTTCGGTACAAATTGTTTACAATGTAAGAAGAGAGACCAGTAGAGTGAGTGAGTACGGCGGCGTTGAGGGAAAGACTATAACCAGATTTTTTTTGCCGATTGAAGGTTTATGATGAAAGTAGTTTTGGTACGATGTTGGAAGCATTTCAAATTTGGAGATCAAAGACGACGGAAGAGGCACAGATCTTCCAAAATGTCACAATGAGTTTTCCTCTCAAATCTAAGTTATATGCGGTGGATTAAGTAGAATTCCGCCATCAAAGTTAGTGATGGATGAGCTTTTTGATAGATAATGCCAAATCTGGAAATTTGTTGAAACGGGTGGATCTGTAAAAATAATTATGATTTTATATTATGAATTTCTGGGCAATATCTACTGTTAATCTGTTACAAAAATATTTAGTTCAGATTTATAAATGTTAATTAGGTTTATAATAAGCCAAAGTGATTGAGATGATAATGCTTGTCACTTATTCATAATGCGAAGACTTGTATTGCTGCTGCAGATCAGTTTTGAATCATACTGACATCATTTCTTGAATTATATTGATGATTTTCCGTTACATGTTTTCACACCTACAGATCAGTTCAAGTATATCTTTAATCTCATACCTACACATGTCTATCAGCTTTCATAATGATTTATCCTCTCAAATCTAAGTCGTGAAGTTCTCCGATCTAGCAGGTGAGTTGAGCATCATAGGAACTCTAGCACCGGAGTGACAAACGGATAGATCTGTAATAAAATTACATAAACCATTGAAATGCTAGATACAGAGATTTTTGAAATGGGTATATCTGAAATAAAATTATGATTTTATATTTATGAGTTTGTGCTCAATATTTACTGTTAGTCTGTTACAAATGTTTAGATTTGTAACTCCGATTAGAATAACCCAAAGTGACTGATGAAGACTTGTATTGCTGCTGCTGTAGGAATTTTTAGGAATTTCTGGGCAATATCTTCTGTTGTTGTCTGTTAGGAATTTTTAGTTATTATGTTTTCTGTTGGGAATTGAAATTCTGGTTATTATGTTTGCTTTGATTTCTTCTCAACAAAGTCCCAATCCTAACCAATACAGTAAAATGAGATACAATTAGAGTGAGATCTTTGTTCTTGGAACCTATGCACAAACAGTATTTAGATGGTTTATAGGTCATTTCCATTATGCCTCCCCCACATTATAAAGCTCGAAACCAATACAGCAAAAATGAGATTTGCAGCCTTTAGGTCTAGGTTGATATCTATTGGTAGACTAGATAGATATTTCAGAGACGGCTCAAGAAACGACATTCCACAACTGGACAAGCTCATAGGCTCAACAATCAAAAGTTCTAGGAAAAAGCACAATAACATTAACTGATAGCTAGATTTTTATGATTAATGTCTACGGTGCGTGCCACAAATACATAAAAATGATGCACATCAAACTCTCAGGCATATCCACTTGCAGGATCTTGTTAAGTTAGTTACAGACATTTACTTATAAAATTTTTTAGACCATTAAGAAGTTAACCATAACACAATATCCCTGGAAGACCAATCACTGGTTTCTTCAACTCCTCCTCTTCGTGTTTTTCGAGCATATCTAGTCTTTTCTGCTCGGACATGACCACCACGTTTCCTTCTCTTTGTCACTCTGCAAAATAAGGCACCACATCAACTGAATCAGTGTAATCTTTAAGAGGTAACACCACTAGCCGAGGAAGATCATACATACCATATACATAATGTTAAGGAACAACGTAAATTTTGAATATGGATAGGAGGAAGGCTCCCCATCAATGAACTCCACAACACGTCGTTTCGAGAATTGGGACCAAAGATAAGTCAGAAATGCGCATGCAATTCTATAATCCACAAACTTTAGCCATATAAGTTCATACAGGGGGAATAACCTTTACGAGTGATTCATCATTAATAGGAACAATATCATTGCACTTTGGTTGAAGAAGCAAGGAGCCTCAACTTGACACAACACACGCATGATAAAAGTATCACTCATACAAATTGTATCCTCAAATGTGCATCTACCAATCCCCTTTTCTTCAGCCTCCCGCCCAAGACTGATAACATAAGAAATGCAAAAAAAAAAAAAAAATGTAAAGGATAATACTGATACATTTGACTTTTGCATGGAAAGAGCTCGAGAAATTCCATGGATTCTAATATCATAAAAAGCAAAAGAATGGCAACCTGTGGTTCTATATTTTAGATACGCATCGAAAAACTATGTTAACACTCGAGACAAGATACGTAAGAGGATTTTGTATTAAACCTAGCACAAACCTCATTAATCATCCCCAAATCCCTTGAGTCCGAATTGGTGCACCTTTAATGCAGCAACATCAATATCTCTGGGTTCAAACTCGACAATGCGCAATCCTCTCGTTAAGGATTTTTGAGGTTTTCCTTCCCTTGCTGTCCTTCATTATCTTTGAGTGGTGCTTAGGTTCAAGAACGACTGCCTTTGCTTTATCCGAAACGTGTCCTGATTCAAAATGCAAAACTTTCCACAAACAATGAGCAAATCCAGAATAGTTGAGCAGCACCTTCACATCCCATACTTATATTAGAAGGGTGGCTTGTTACTAAAAAAAAGCCATTCAAGTGACATGCTTGTGCATGCACCAAACTATCACAAATGGCAAATGCAATTGCAAAAAAAACTAAAACTACCATATGGAAGGGTAGAGACAGTACCACATTAAAAAAATTTAAGAATTTATTCTGATATTATCCCAGATTTAGGAAACGACGACAAGCGAACGAACTTAGCTATATGGTTGGTTCTTTAACTTAAAATAGTGAAATACTCTTTTTTGGTTGCAATACAAATTAAACAAGTATAAAATTTTAGTGGAAAAACACCTGACCTTATTTCTCTGCACAACAACAATTTTGGTACGAGGAGGTGCGACGGGGCCACTGAAACATTTGCAAGACAAAGTGCTCATCTTCGAGGTTGGACTCGAGATATTTATCTTGTACATTGTTGATTTCCCTAGCATAAATAGGTTTTGTCTGGTAACGTCTCCAACCAGCTGACACGGTGATGGATCTCCCGACTTCAACAGATTTCATATGCCAGTTATGTCGCTTAAGTCTCGCCTGGAAGAAGAACATATATACATGATCAATAAAGGCTGGCAAAATGATTTTAGCTAACAGGATCTTCCTATTTATTCATGTTGAAAACGCATAAATCTTTTCAAAACGCATACTTCAATTAAGAAAATGAAAAAGAAAGGTATAGTAACCTGCATATAACCGACATCTTCCTCTTCAAGACTGATACCTCCAACAAGAATCGGATGACAGGGATCATTTTGAACCATCCTGAAGGGAACGCCACGAACCTCCAACCTTAGGTAGGTCCCCATTAAAAACTCTCATTCTCCATGGTTAGCTCAACAAAATCATTTCCCTTTTCCGTCTCGGGCGATAAAGGGAAATGATCAATCTTCTAACACCAGCTAAATGAAAATCACCAAAACCAGCAATGTGTACCTGTTCCGAAACACCTAAAGTCAATTTGGTGGATAAGAGTGCAAGTGAAGTTTGTGGTAGAAGAACTGAAAAAAAAAAAATAAGTGGGCTCTTTAAGAGTCTTGTACA